>SZWC01003281.1:174755-186769 GCA_023375785.1 Penium margaritaceum | reverse complement strand
GCGCCGGCCAAGCGCCGGCGCTTGAGCCGGCGCGTGCCGGCCAAACGCCGCCCCCCCGCCGGCTGAGCGGTGCAGGGGAGGCCGACGGGCGGCATCCGGCTGGCTGCACGCGAGGGGGGGAGCGAGCCTCCCCCTCCAGTGTGCTCGCCGCGAGGGTCAAACCAGACCGGGAGAAAAAAAAAAGGAGAGAAGAGAAGGAGGGGGCCTCGAGTGGGGCACCCCAGAAAACCCCAAAGGGGGCACCCGAGGAGGTGGCACCATCAAAAACAAACAAAAAAAAGGGGGAGGAGGACAGGGGGGTCCTCGATTGGGGCAGTTGAGTAAGGCCCGGGAAGGGGTACCCCACTCGCGTCGAGCGTTGGTGAAAAAAAAAAAACAAAAAAAAAAACAAAGGGGGTGAGTTTTGTTTTTGTTTTTTAAATATTTTACATTTTAGTGTGTCTTGAGGCCATTACCGTCGGCTGACGATGGTAACCGCTGTAGCAGCAGCCACTGCGAGAGTCGCAGCGGCAGTAGCAACAGCAAAGGTGGCTTGAGGCCACAGCCGTCTGTTGACGACGGCAACCGGTGCACCATCAACAGCACCGAGGCGACTTGAGGTCGCACGTTGCGATAGCTACGCCATCGTCGACGGGTGCAACATTGTAGCAACACACTACTGCTGAGGTTGTTACCTTGACTGACGACATCACAGCCCGTCTGAGAGACGTTGCTGCACTCGTATCCTTCTACGTGGCGCTTTGCACCACCAGGGTTGAGTGTGTAAGATTACCTACACTCAGCTCTCAATATGAGCTACGCAGCGTGGCCGTGGGCGTTGCCATCGCCGTGGTCTTCGCCTCAGCCTCAGCCGTGGCAGCCGCCACAGGTGCAGTGGTCCATGCAGCCGTGGCACGAGTCCCACTTGTCCTCGGGATTTTCGTGCCATTATTGTCGAGATAGGCAGCATGGCTGGCGCCAGTGCCGACAGCGCCCTCCTGGGTGGCATCCCCCCTGGGTACGATCCTCTCCACCTCCTTCAGTGGATACGTCACCGAGTGATGCCACAACGCTTCTGCGTGGTGATATGGCCGCCCTACACATGGAGGTCCGGAACCTCAAGCGCATGGTCCAGCAGCTCCTTGACCACGTGACTTCCGAGCGAGCTGCCACTCCGTCGCAGGTGTTGCCTCCCACTTCATCCTCATCTTCCTCCCGATCCTGCATCCCTTCCTCTGACGATGCTAGCATACCGGATCTCTCATCTACATCCGTCGCCCTCCGCTCCGTCTTGGAGGCTGTCGGCATCATATCGACGGACGGACCCACAGCCCCTCGCTGCACCGCTCGTTCTTGCACTCGTCGTGCGCGGCGGCGAGCTACTCGTATTGCACGGCGCGCACAGGCAGTACCATCAAACGCGGCTATGGGAGGAGTCTCAGGTGACGAGACCCCCCGGTCTCCTGTTCACAGGTTGGTCTGTCGAGTCTCCACACCTCCTGCCGAGGTGTCAGCCGTGGGGTGGATGGTTTGTCCGCTGACGACCGCGGTGGAGCTCTGCATTGGTGATGCGACTCCTCTACAGCGCAGGATGATTGAGGCGGATGACGTCATACAGCAGACTCAGCTAGCAGAGAGTTCAGTGGGGGGAGACGTTCGCCGTGATGGAGACTCTTCGTCGGAGGAGGATTGGTCCGAGGCTGAGTCTGAGTCGGGGATGGAGACGGTGTTCGTTGATACCCTAGCGGATGACATGACGACGGCCGATGCAGGAGCTGCGCTTGACGGTGTGCGCACTCCCGCGTTAGCCGGTGTGGAGACAGCTGTCATGGTGCTAGGAGCAGCAGCAGCAGCAGGAGCAGGTGATAGAGATGCTGATACTCGGCCCCCAGCAGACGCCCAAATGGTTCAGAAAGATAGTACTGAGCAACAGGAGCAGGTGATGGACCACCAGGACGAGGTAGACTTCCTCTATGAGGACCGGTCGTCCGTTGTGGAGTGGTCAGACACAAGGTCGGAGGCAGACGTAGAGGCCCAGTGCGCTGCCGTATTTGCAGTAGCCATGGCACGAGCACGAGATGGCCCCTCGGTGACAGCAGACGTCCGCGTGTGCGACATGGAGGATGTAGAGCGAGCTGCGGACCTCCGTCCCCTTGCTGCCCTGACCGATGTTGCTGACACCATGGCGGTTCCAGTCGATGACACAGCTACAGTGGTGGCTACAGTTCCCGTACCCGAGCGCCTACGCTCCGCGGTCGACGAGCAGGAGGCAGTGGTGGCTCGAGCNTCCGGAACCTCAAGCGCATGGTCCAGCAGCTCCTTGACCACGTGACTTCCGAGCGAGCTGCCACTCCGTCGCAGGTGTTGCCTCCCACTTCATCCTCATCTTCCTCCCGATCCTGCATCCCTTCCTCTGACGATGCTAGCATACCGGATCTCTCATCTACATCCATCGCCCTCCGCTCCGTCTTGGAGGCTGTCGGCATCATATCGACGGACGGACCCACAGCCCCTCGCTGCACCGCTCGTTCTTGCACTCGTCGTGCGCGGCGGCGAGCTGCTCGTATTGCACGGCGCGCACAGGCAGCACCATCAGACGCGGCTATGGGAGGAGTCTCAGGTGACGAGACCCCCCGGTCTCCTGTCCACGGGTTGGTCTGTCGAGTCTCCACACCTCCTGCCGAGGTGTCAGCCGTGGGGTGGATGGTTTGTCCGCTGACGACCGCGGTGGAGCTCTGCATTGGTGATGCGACTCCTCTACAGCGCAGGATGATTGAGGCGGATGACGTCATACAGCAGACTCAGCTAGCAGAGAGTTCAGTGGGGGGAGACGTTCGCCGTGATGGAGACTCTTCGTCGGAGGAGGATTGGTCCGAGGCTGAGAGTGAGTCGGGGATGGAGACGGTGTTCGTTGATACCCTGGCGGATGACATGACGACGGCCGATGCAGGAGCTGCGCTTGACGGTGTGCGCACTCCCGCGTTAGCCGGTGTGGAGACAGCTGTCATGGTGCTAGGAGCAGCAGCAGGAGCAGGTGATAGAGATGCTGATACTCGGCCCCCAGCAGACGCCCAAATGGTTCAGAAAGATAGTACTGAGCAACAGGAGCAGGTGATGGACCACCAGGACGAGGTAGACTTCCTCTATGAGGACCGGTCGTCCGTTGTGGAGTGGTCAGACACAGGGTCGTAGGCAGACGTAGAGGCCCAGTGCGCTGCCGTATTTGCAGTAGCCGTGGCACGAGAACGAGATGGCCCCTCGGTGACAGCAGACGTCCGCGTGTGCGACATGGAGGATGTAGAGCGAGCTGCGGACCTCCGTCCCCTTGCTGCCCTGACCGATGTTGCTGACACCATGGCGGTTCCAGTCGATGACACAGCTACAGTGGTGGCTACAGTTCCCGTACCCGAGCGCCTACGCTCCGCGGTCGACGAGCAGGAGGCAGTGGTGGCTCGAGCAGAGGCGCACGTGCAGAGTCCCATGGTCGAGCTCCGGGAGGCCAGCAGCCGCTGTTACACCGTGGATGTTCCAGCACGACGGACTGTCGAGGAGTGTGTGGAGGATGTACACAGGCGTCTCGAGGCAGCTAAGTGGTCTCTACAGGATGCACGTCTGGGACAGGCTGACCTTCAGCAGTAGGTGGATGATGGGCTGCCCACCAGGGGTCAGGAGGAGCACCACGGCACTGACCACACCTTCTATGACAACGACATCGCCGCGGATGCAGCTACACCTACACATGTCGTCGTCCGGCGAGCAGCTGGCAGCCGAGCGACAGGTGTGTCACGAGTAGCAGGTGCCTTTGTAGCAGTCATTCCTACAGTCCCAGACAACTTACGTTGCGACCCATTGTCTTGCACTCCCCCTCTACCAGCACCTCGTGGCCCGACGGCACTTCAGTCGACGACTGACATAGAGGACGTCAACTTGTGCGACGAGCAGGCGCAGCTCCACTCCTTTCTACGGGGTGAGACCGCGAGGCTACAGGAGGCTCTGGCTCGTGCCGACGCGCACGCTATTGAGGTCCACCGTCAGGTTTGTTTCGCGACTGACCGTCTACATGCCGCAGATGCAGCCAGCCGGTCGGCTGCCGCTTCATAGCTTGTCGAGCTCCACATGCGCCTCGACGCTGCGAAGACTGCGAGGCGATATGCAGCTCAGCAGTTGGAGGCCAAACAGCAGGCGATTGTTTTGGAGGAGGCCCTTAGCACTGCACCAATCACATCAGTAGATGACGATAGTAGTGACGACTACGACAGCGATGACGATGACAGCGACAACGCCGCCCCGGGGTGAGGCTCTGTGCGGACACATCCCACCAGCATCGTCGTCACCCTTGCTATTGCTGTGTAGGGGTATGTGGCCATGGGGGAGCCGTGCTCCCTCCTCTCGGATTGTGTTGGGAGCAGCCATCAGCTTTGCTCGTACTGTCAGCCTCTACAGCCCAGGGGGAGTGTTGGTGTGTGGACTTTGGCCTGACATCTTTTGAGGACAGCGAGGTTACTAAGGGTGCGGCACGCTGCTATGGTCCAGGTTATACTGGTCAAGACCCGCGCACCTGTTGTGTTCTACCGGTTTGACGTGGAGACCCATTGCCTACATGTGTTATGTATGATCCATGCATGATGTNTGTTTCTCTGTCTCTCTTGCTTGATGTTTGACACGTAGGTGTGTGATTCACTTCGTGCATGGTCGAGACCCGGGCATTTGGTGGGATGCACCATTGTCACGAGGAGACCCTGTGCTGTGGTATGCTTGATCAGTGCTCGCTATGATTGGTTCCCTGAGCCATCATCTCTTGCCTTCGCTCAGACATCATTATGTTGACAGTTGTGTCAGCCAGGGGGAGTGTTGGTGTGTGTGGCTTCCACCTGTCACGAGCGACGGCAAGGAGAGCAGCGCTACAGGAGAGCGCGATGACATGGTCCCGGATGCGGACCCCGGAGACACCGGCGTGTCGGCAGGTGGTGGACCATCCACTCAGAGCTGATCGATGACTGCGCCAGCATCGTGGATGTTGTCTCGGACCTCTTGCAGGTTTTTTGTAGCCTATCCTTCATGTGGATGCAGCTGGCACCGGAGCACCGACTAGTGGTGGCTCCATCCACCAGCAGCTGCCAGAGAGCTGCCACGACGCCCTGGGTGCTTACTTTGCGGTTTTTCTGCAGACACTAGAGTTTTCTCGGTGGACTGGCTCTTGAGCCCGATCTGCATGTTTTGCATTTTCTGTCCACCGGTCGGTGCCAGACTTATGCGTGTGACCAGTGGTAGCGTCCGGCTTGAGATTTTGCATCTCTAGCTTCAGACGGCGTAGCGTTCTGATTTGTCTGCGCAGAGTTACGGCCAAAACAGTGTTTTGGGCCGGTTTTAGGACAGACCTTGCACTGCCGCGTGCGACACCTGTCGTGCGCCGCGGCAGGTGTTTATGCTGTAGACTTGTCATTTGTTATCTCCCTCTGAAATTATACTCAGTTTGAGTTTCCTGACACTCTGTTCGTGTCCCAACCCAGACCCTTGCAGTTTTGTCTCAAACTTGTGACTGTTGTCACACGCTGACCAGGCGCTGACGCCTAGTGTCGCGGCAAGTGGTTAGGAAGGTTTTAGGAAACTTCTCATTGGTGACTCCTTTTCTTGCCGCCTTGTGGTCAGGGTTCACCACCTCTGCAGCCCAGAGCTCTTTATTCTCCTGTTGAGAGCGCGGCAAAATGCTGCCACTCTCCTCCTTCCCAGGCACTGAAGTGGAGCTTTGTACACGTGATGCGCCAATACCCAGTCTTGGCACTTGAGCTCTCGGGTTTTGATCATCTTGTTGGTGCTCCAGATCCCCTTTAGCCGAGGCACGGAACCCCTCATACTCCACTTGAGGACGCACCTTCATGCTGCCCTCCTTTTGCTGCATGGCCCTCCAAGCCGCCACCATCGCTACCCCGTGGAACTCGGCAGCATCCTCATGACCTGCCTTGTGATGCCAGCTCACCACTCCTGTAGGATTGGGCCCTTTATGCCCATTAGGAGAGCCAGGCCGTTTGCCCTGGTTGGTCGGCCACCTGGACACCCTCTTTGACCTCCCTGTGAAACCTCGCACCCATCACATGGCCTCCCGTTGTATGGCATGCCTTGTGTTCCAGATCCACCGGTCCAGCCCAGACGGTTTTCTTTGCACCGCCCGCCGCACCCTCGGGTCTCCCCTTATTGGACGTACCTGCAACTGCTTCCTTACTTTGCTGCGTTGACGAAAGCGTTGGACTGCTTTCCATCTCCCAGTGCAGCCGCAAGGTCTGCCTTCTTCTTCCGGCATTCACGCGCCTAGTGGCTTGGCATCTTGCAGTAGTGGCAATTCCCCTTCTTTTTCCCTCCTTTGCCGTTGTCCCTGGTTGGTGCAGCACCACCCCCATGACCAGAATTGGTGATGAGAGTGAGGTCTAGTCCGCTTCCGCCCTCCTCTCCCTTGCGCCGCTCCTCCTCAAACAGCAAGCTCTCCTCCACGTCGTTGAGAGATATCTTGTCGCCATGCTGGTCCAGGGCAAGAACGAGAGGAGTGTAGCTGCTAGGAAGGCCAGAGAGGATGGTTAGCATGAGTACATGCACCTTGACAGGGTCCTCAATAGCAGCAAGCTGGGTGGAAAGAGACTTCACCATGTTGATGTAGTCAATCATGAATACAGACCCATCCATCTTCACGGGGTGAAAACGACAACGCAGCTATATACTCATGAGGATTGACTTCATTATATAAGTAGAATCAAGCTTCTTTTAAACTTCCTTTGGCGTGAGGATGCGACAGAGGAGGAGTTGCTGCTGTTCGGTGAGGTAGAGGAAGATGGTGGCGAGGGCGCAGTCACGCTTCTCGCGGTAGGTACGGGCCTTACCAAGTGAGAGAGAGGACTCAGCTGGTTCCTCTTCATTGGCATGGCTCCTGAGTCCCCTCTCCATCAGCACCATCTTCATATTGTTACTCCAGATGAAGAAGTTCTTGCCTTCGAAATTTGGCGATGTTGACGTCGGCTCCCACAGAAACGGATGTCGCCATGGTAGTGCAACGCTTAGCCCCCAAACAACTCTCTTCCACAACAGGGTACAAGGAATGCCTCAAGGAAGAGGAAAAGTCTTGTTCTAGCTCTGATACCACTGATGGAATTCGGGGCAGCCCTCATGGAGGTGATCAGGCTCACCAAGAGCTGCCTAGGTAGGACCAACTGTTTGTGAGAGGGAGTTGCATGTTGTGCAGACAGAAATTACGGGAGCAAATGTAAATCTGCAGAGAATGAGAATATCTAAATTGACTCTTGAGTAACAAAGTAAATGGTCACAGCTTTCTAACAAGCCCTTATATGCCTCATTTGGCTAAGGGAGCATTGATATCTACTCCGTCAAAATTGACCCTCTAGCACACTCCTAGCCTAGTAGGATGAGCAGCAGTCACCTTGTCACACATGAGAATTATGTCTCAAACGACCTGCATGGCCAATAATCATGGACTGGTCCGTCCTTAAAGTCTCCTGGAAGCCATCCAGCAGTCTTTTCTCCTTGAAGGCCGCTCTCAGCCATCCTGGTCAATCATTCTCCCGCCTTTTGAGCTCAAAGTGCTCAGGACGTCACTTGAACCCGACCCATGATCTCCAAACTTTGGAGATCCATATCTCACTCAAACAGACTCCAAATTGATTTCCCTAAAGTGCGTTGGAACCTGCGAAACATCCTCATTCAAAATGTTGTGCTAGATGATTTCTACCCAGCAATCGTTTCTTTTTTTACTTTCTTGCACCCTCATGTCCATCATGCTCCACCGTTCTCTGACTTGCTTTACCGTTCTATGGCTTGAACCACCGTTCTATGGCTTACTCCACTGTTCTCTGACTTGACCCACCGTTATCTTGCTTGCTCCATCCTCCTCTGGCTCGCTGCACCTTTCTCTTGCTTGCTCCACAATAATCGGGCTTGCACCACCTTTCTCTGGCTAGCTCACCCGTTCTGTGGCTTGCTCTACTTTCCTCTGGCTTACTCCACCTCTCTCTGGCTTGCTCCATCTCTCTTTGACTTGCACCAACTTCCTCTGGCTTGCTCCACCTTTCTCTGGATTGCTCCACCTTTCTCTTGCTTGCTCCACCTTCCTCTGGCTTGCTCTATCTTTCTATGGCTTGCTCAACCTTTCTTTAGCTTACTGCACATTTTTCTGGCTTACTCCACCTTTCTCTTGCCTGCTCCACCGTTCCCTGGCTTGCTCCACCGTTCTCTAGCTTGCTCCATCTTTCTCTGGCTTGCTCCACCATTCTCTGGCTTGCTCCACCGTTCTCTAGCCTTCTCCACCGTTCTCTGGCTTGCTCCACCTTTCTCTCGCTAACTCCACCGTTCTCTGGATTGCACCATCTTTCTCTCGCTTGCTCCATTGTTCTCTGGCTTGCTCCCCCATTCTCTGGATTGCTCCACCGTTCTCTGGCATGCTCCACCGTTCTCTGGCATGCTCCACCGTTCTCTGGCATGCTCAACGGTTTTCCGGATTGCTCCACCTTCCTCTGGCTTGCTTCACCTTTCTCTGACTTGGTGCACCTTTCTCTGGCTTGCTCCACCGTTCTCTGGCTTGCTCCACCGTTCTCTGGCATGCTCAACGGTTTTCCGGATTGCTCCACCTTCCTCTGGCTTGCTTCACCTTTCTCTGACTTGGTGCACCTTTCTCTGGCTTGCTCCACCGTTCTCTGGCTGACTCCACATTTCTCTTGCTTGCTCCAGCTTTCTCTGGCTTGATCCACCATTATCTGGCTTGCTCCACTGTTCTCTGGCTTGCTCCACCGTTCTCTGGCTTGCTCCATCATTCTCTAGCTTGCTCAACCGTTCTCTGGCTTGCTCCACCTCTTTTTCGCTTGCTCCCACTTTCTTTGGCCTGCTCAACCTTCCTCTGGCCTGCTCCACCTTTCTCTGGCCTGCTCCACCGTTCTCTGGCTTGCTTTACCGTTCTCTGACTCGCTCCACAGTTCTACGGCTTGCTCCAGCGTTCTCTTGCTTGCTCCACCGTTCTCTGGCTTGCTCCACTGATATCTTGCTTGCTCCATCGTTCTTTGGCTTGCTCCACCTTTATCTGGCTTGCTCCACCTTTCTTTGGCTTCCACCACCTTTCTCTGGCTTGCTCACCCATTCTCTGGCTTGCTCCACATTTCTTTGGCTTGCTCCACTTCTCTCTGGCTTGCTTCACCTCTCTCTGGCTCGCTCTACCTTTCTATAGCTTGCACCACCTTTCTCTGGCTTGCTCACCCGTTCTCTGGCTTGCTCCAACTTTCTTTGGCTTGCTCCACCCCTCTCTGGCTTTCTCCACCTCTCTTTGGCTTGCTCCACCTTTCACTGGCTTCCTCTACCTTTCTCTGGCTTGCTCCACCTTTGTCCGGATTGCTCCACCTTTCCCTGACTTGCTCCACCTTTCTCTGGCTTGCTCCACCTTTCTCTGGCTTGCTCCACCTTTCCTTGGCTTACTCCACCTTTCTTTGGCTTTCTCCACCTTTCCCTGGCTTGCTCCACCTTTCTCTGGCTTGCTCCACCTTTCTCTGGCCTGCTCCACCGTTCTTTAGACTGCTTCGCTTTTCTATGACATGCTCAACTATTTTGTGGCATACTCCACCTTTCTCTGGCTTGCATCACCTTTCTCTGGCTTGCTCCATTGGTCTCTGGCTTGCTCCACCTTCCTCTGCCTTGCTCTACCTTTCTCTGGCTTGCTCCAAATTTTTCTGGCTTTCTCCACCTTTCCCTGGGTTGCTCCACCTTTCTCTGGCTTGCTCAACCTTTCTCTGGCTTGCTCCACCGTTATGTGGCTTGCTCCACCTTTCTCTGGCTTGCTCCACAGTTCTCTGGCTTGCTACACCTTTGTCTGGCCAGCTCCACCTTTCCCTGGCTTGCTTCAACTTTCGCTGGCTTGCTCCACCTTTCTCTGGCTTACTCCACCTTTCTATGGCTTGCTCCACCTTTCTCTGGCTTGCTCCACCTTTCCCTGGCTTGCTCCGCCTTTCTCTGGCTTGCTCCACGTTTCTCTGGCTTGCTCTACCTTTCTTTAGCTTGCTCCACCTTTCTCTGGCTTTCTCCACCTTTCTCTGGCTTGCTCCACTTTTCTCTGGCCTGCTCCACCGTTCTCTGGCTTGCCCCGCCGTTCTCTGGCATGCTCCACCGTTTTCTTGCTTGCTACACCTTTGTCTGGCTTGCTTCACCTTTCTCTGGCTTGGTGCACCTTTGTCTGGCTTGCTCAACCGTTCTCTGGCTTTCTCCATGTGTCTTTGGCTTGCTCCAGCTTTCCTTAGCTTGCTCCACCGTTTCTTGGCTTGCTCCACTGTTCTGTGGCTTGCATACCGTTCTCTAGCTTGCTCCACCGTTCTCTGGCTTGCTCCACCATTCTCTGGCTTGATCCACCTCTCTCTGGCTTGCTCCCACTTTCTCTGGCATGCTCCACCTTTCCCTGGCGTGCTCCACCTTCCTCTGGCCTGCTCCACATTTCTCTGGCCTGCTCCATTGTTCTCTGGCTTGCTTTACCGTTCTCTAGCTTTCTCCACCGTTCTCTGGATTGCTCCAATGTTCTCTGGCTTGCTCCACCAGTCTCTGGATTTCTCCACCATTTTCTTGCTTTCTCCATTGTTCTTCGGCTTGCTCCAGCTTTCCTTGGCTTGCTCCACCTTTCTCTGGCTTGCACCACCTTTCTATTGCTTGCTCACCCGTTCTCTGGCTTGCTCCACATTTATTTGGCTTGCTCCACCTCTCTCTGGCTTGCTCAATCTCTCTCTGGCTTGCTCCAACTTTCTCTAGCTTGCTCCACCTTTCGCTGGCTTGCTCCACCTTTCGCTTACTTGCTCCAATTTTCTCTGGCTTGCTCCACCTTTCTCTGGCTTGCTCAACCTTTCTCTGGCTTAATCCACCTTTCTCTCGCTTGCTTCACCTTTCTCTGGCTTGCTCCACCGTTCTCTGACTTGCTCGACTGTTCTCTGACTTGCTCCATCTTTCTCTGGTCTTGCTGCCTCCTTGGCAACTGCAGCCTCTTCTCTTCCTGCACTGTACATCTCCTCCATCCATCCTTCTTGCAGCAGTTCCTTCCTCGTTGTCCTCATCATCATCTTCCGCTCTATGCTATCATCATCCTCAGCTGCCTCATCATCGTCATCTCCAGCTTCGTCCTTCCCATTGTCAGTATTCCTCAGCGCACGTGGTTCCAGCCCTACTGCAGATTGCTCATCAATCTGCAGTTTGACCGCTCTCCTCATTTTCTTTTCGGCACAAAGATCCGCCCGGTTGCAATGCCCTCCTTGCGACGACCTGTGCCCACACCAAAACTCCGTAACACACGTGGCTCACCCCTGCATCCAGATATTGCCATCAGCTTGCAGCCTCGTCATGAGCTTCCTCTGCATCTACCACCAGCACAAGGATCCGCACATGCTAGCTACCCGCTTTACAGCAGCCTGCACCCACGCCGGTAGTAGAATTCTCATGGCACGTCAACTTCCGCCTTCCCCTTGTCGCAATCTAGTCCTCTTTAATCATCAGCATAAGTGGTTCTGTCCCTGTGCCCACTTTCTCATCAATATCCGCCGACGCCATCGAAGCCTTTCGTCATCATCCACTCGGCAAACGAACCAGCTCAGTTGAACCAGCACCCTTGTGATCCATTCCGCAAAGCACGAGGTCTTGCCGCCATGTCCAATCTTTCTCATCAGCTTCCTTCAGCAAGAATGGTAACACTTTCTGCCGCCTAGGAGACCTGTATAACTCTTGCAGCTGACGCTCACAATTTCTTCAACTGGACAGATAGCACCATTCACAACGCACACGGTATCTACATCAACGAATACCATGTGGTCCATTCCCTTCTTGGAAAATATGACCATCTTCACACCCTACTCGAGTGTCCAAGAAACTTCTTCAGCACACTCAAAAAAATATGCGTGCAACTGAAATGTCACCTTGTCGCCATCTACCACTCCCTTGATGACCATGGAGACATAGCATCGGATTGCTGGTACTATCTCCAATACTATGACAGGGCAAGAAGATCCTTCTATCTTCATACC
>SZWC01003281.1:143069-156817 GCA_023375785.1 Penium margaritaceum | reverse complement strand
ACTAGCAAGTACAAAGACCTTCAATAAGTAGAAGCACAGTGTGGTTGCCATGCACAATGACCGACCAAATCAGGCATGTCTCTGACCACGACCAAAGAATTTCACTATGTGTGGTCAATGTTGACAACTCATAACACGAGTCACAAATGGTCAGAGGGGGAAACAATGATTTGGGAATATTAGTTATTGACTAGCAAGTACAAAGACCTTCAATAAGTAGTGGCACATTGTGGCTACCATGCATAATGACCAACCAAATGAGTCATATGTCACTAACTATGACGAAACAATTTCACCATCATAGGTCAACGTTGACAACTCATAATACAAATCACAAATGGTCAGAGGGGGAAACAATGGTTTGGGAATGATTGTTATCAGTTAGCAATTACAAATACCTTTGATAAGTATTGGTATAGTATGGCTACCATTCACAATGACCAACCNCAAGTACAAAGACCTTCAATAAGTAGTGGCACGCTGTGGCTACGATGCACATTGACCAACCAAAGTAGGCATTTGTCACTGACCATGACCAAAGAAATTCCACCATGTGTGGTCAACGTTGACAACTCATAACACGAGTCACTAATGGTCAGAGGGGAAAACAATGACTTGGGAACACTAGTTATGGACTAGAAGGTACAAATATCTTCAATATGTAGTGGCACAATGTGGCTACCATGCACAATGACAAACCAAAGTATGCAGATGTCACTGACCATTACAAAAAGAATTTCACTGTGTGTGGTCAACGTTGACAACTCATAACTTGAGTCACAAATGGCCAGCGGGGAAAACAATGGTTTGGTTATACTGGTTCTAAACTAGCAATACAAAATACCTGTAATAAGTAGTTGCACGCTGTGGCTACCAAGCACAATGACCAACTAAATATGGCGTATGTCACTGAACATGACCAAACAATTCCACCATGTGTTGTCAATGTTGACAACCCATAACACGAGTCACAAATGATCAGAGGGGGAAACAATGGTTTGGGAATACCACTTATCATCTAGCAAGTACGAATACCTTAATTAGGTAGTGGTACGCTGTGGCTACAATGCACAATGACCGATCACAGTAGGCATATGTCACTTAGTATGACCAAAGAATATCACTATGATGGGTCAACGTTAAAAACTCATAAAACAAGTCACAAATGGTCTGAGGGGAAAAACATTGTTTTGGGAATACATGTTCTTAACTAGCAAGTACTTAGACTTCCAATACGTGGAAGTAAAGTGTGGCTACCGTGTACAATGACCAACCAAATTTGGCATGTGTCACTGACTATGACAAAGTAATTTTACCATGGGTGGTCAACGCTGAGAAATCTCAATTTGAGTCACAAATTCCCCGAAGGGGGGGAAAATGTTTTGGATATAGTTTTTCTCAACTAGAAAGTACAAAGACCTATACTAAGTAGTGGCATGGTATGGATACCAAGCATAGTAACCAACCAAATAAGGCATATCTCACTGACCATGATCAAAGAATTTCACAGTGTGTCAAGAATGACAACTCATAATGCGAGTTACAATTGGTCAGAGGGGGAAAAAAGGGGTTTGGGAATACTAGTTTTCAACTAGCAAGTACAGAGACCTTCAATAAGTAGCGGCACGTTGTGGCTACCATGCACAATGACCAACCAAAGTAGGCATATGTAATTGTCCAAGACCCGATGATTCCACTGTGTGTGGTCAACATTGACAACCCATAATACGAGTTACAAATGATCAGAGGGGGGAACAATGGTTAAGGGATCATAGTTATAGACTAGCAAGTACAAAGACCTTCAATAAGTAGAAGCACAGTGTGGTTGCCATGCACAATGACCGACCAAATCAGGCATGTCTCTGACCACGACCAAAGAATTTCACTATGTGTGGTCAATGTTGACAACTCATAACACGAGTCACAAATGGTCAGAGGGGGAAACAATGGTTTGGGAATGATTGTTATCAGTTAGCAATTACAAATACCTTTGATAAGTATTGGTATAGTATGGCTACCATTCACAATGACCAACCGAAGTAGGGATATGTCACTGACCATGACCAAACAATTTCACTATGTGTAGTCAACGTTGACAACTCATGACACGAGTCACAAATGGACGGAGGGGGAAACAATGGTTTGAGAATACTAGTTGTTGACTAGGAAGTACAAAGACCTTCAATAAGTAGTTGCACGGTGTGGCTATCACGCACAATGACCAACCAAAGTAGGCATATGTCATTGACTATGACTAAAGAGTTTCACTATGGGTGGTCAACGTTGATAACTCATAATACAAGGCACAAATGGTGAGAGGGAGAAAAAATGGTTTGGGAACACTAAGTATCGACTAGCAAGTACAAGGAACTTCAATAATAAGTGGCACGCTCAGGCTACCGTGCACAATGACCATCCAACGTAGGCATATGTCATTTTCTATCACTAAAGAGATTCACTATGGGTGGTTAACGCTGACAACTCATAACACGAGTGAAAAATGATCAGATGGGGAAACAATGGTTTGGGAACACTAGGTATCGACTAGCAAGTACAAAGACCTTCAATAAGCAGTGGCATGGTGTGGCTATCATGCACAACAATCAACCAAAGTAGGCATATGTCACTGACCATGACCAAAGAAGTTCACTGTATGCGGCCAGAGTTGACAACTCATAAGACGAGTCACACATGGTAAGAGTGGGAAACAATTGTTGTAAACACTGTGTATTGTCTACCAAGTACAAAGAAATTCAATAAGTAGTGGCACGCTGTGGCTACCATGTACAATGACCAACCAAAGTATGCATTTGTCACTGATAATGACCAATGAAATTCCACTATGTGTGCTAAATGTTGACAACTCATAACACGGGTCACAAATGGCAGAGGGGGAAACAATAGTTTGGGAACACTAATTCTTGACTAGAAAATGCAAAAAAAATTAATAAGTAGTTGCACAATGTAGCTCCCATGCACAATGACCAACCAAAGCAGGCATATGTCACTGACCATGACCTAAAGAACTTCACTCTGTGTGGTCAACATTGACATTTCATAATACGAGTCACAAATGGTCAGAGGGGGAAAAAATGGTTTGGGAATACTAGTTATCAACTAGCAAGTAGAAAAGACCTTCAATAATTAGTGGAAAGCTGTTGCTACCATGCACAATGACCAACCATATTAGGCGTATGTCAGTGATCATGACCAAAGAATTCCACTATGTGTGGTCAACGTTGAAAACCCATAACACGAGTCACAAATGAACAGAGTGGAAAACAATGGTTTGGGAATACTAGTTATCATCTAGCAAGTACAAAGACATTCATTAAGTAGTGATATGCTGTGGCTACCATACACAATGACCAATGAAAGTAAGCATATGTCACTGACTATGACAAAAGAATTTCACTATGATAGGTCAACGTTGAAAACTCATAAAACAAGTCACAAATGGTCAGAGGGTAAAACAATGGTTTTGGTATACTTGTTATCAGTAGCAAGTACAAAGACGTACAATAACTAGTGGCACGATGTGACTAGAGTGCAAAATGACCAACCAAAGTAGGCATATGTTGCAGATCATGACCAAAGAATTTCACTGTGTGGTCAACGTCTACAACTCAAAACACAAGTCACACATGGTGAGAGGGGGAAACAATGGTTTGAGAACACTAATTGTGGACTAGCAAGTAGAAAGACCTCCTTTACATAGTGACACGGTGTGGCTACCATGCACAATGACCAACCAAAGTAGGCATATGTCACTGATCATGACCAACAAGTTCCTTTATGGGTGGTCAACGTTGACAACTAATGATTCAAGTCACAAATGGTGAGAGGGAGACAATGGTTGGAAACACCATGTATCATCTTCCAAGTACAAACACCTTCAATAGGTAATGGCAAGGTGTGGCTACCATGCNCACAATGACTAACCAAAGTAGGTATATTTCACTGATCATGACCAAAGTACTTCACTATGTGTAGTCAACGTTGACAGCTCATATTACAAATCACAAATGGTCATGGGGGACGTAATGGTTTGGGAACACTAGATATTGACTAGCAAGCACAAACACCTTTGATAAGTAGAGGCACGCTATGGCTACCATGCACAATGACAAACCTGCTGGAATATTGAAGCCAACACTGACATAATCCCTCGGATATTCCAAGCTCTGAATAAGGTTCAGGTTCCGTACCGAACCAACACGAACCACCTCGCCAACAGATTGTCGGTCACAATCGAGGACCTAGAGGTCAGCCGCCCCTAATATCTGCGATCACGTTGTATCTGCGTTCGGCTAGCGGAAAAGAAGTCGTTGCTTTGCGTTTGTCCTGTTCTATGATATATTACCAAGGATTTTCATTCCCTCGAGGTTAACCAGAGCAGTTTTCTTCACTCTGTTCCCTTTTGGTTCTGCAGATTAACTGCCGTGTCTTTGCCCCGCTCTCATTCAGTGCTCAATTCTTTGCCTCTGATCTCCACCTTCTCGCCAAACTCAGTCCTCTCTCATACTTACTAAGCCACCTGCCACCTCTCACTTTCTGACTAGCTCCCAGCTCCGCTCAGCTCCTCTATACAAAGCTACACATCTGACTGCTTCTACATGCTTCTGCCACTAGTCATCCGACCCTCTCCATTCTTCTGACATCTCTGGCTTGCTCCACCTTTCTCTAGCTTGCTCGACCAATTTCTGGCTTGCTCCACCTTTCTCTGGCCTGCTCCACTTTTCTTTGGCTTGCTCCACCTTTCCCTGGCTTTCTCCGCCTTTCTTTGGCTTTCTCCACCTTTCATTGGCTTGCTCTACCGTTCTCTGGCTTGCTCCACCATTCTCTGGCTTCCTCCACCGTTCTCTGTCTTGCTCCTTTTTTTCTCTGGCTTGCTCCACCTTTCCCTGCTTCAGCCGCCCGATCAATCGCAACCTGCTACCCAAGCATCATCCTCATCAGAGAAAGGTGGAGCGAGCCAGGGAAAGGCGGAGCAAGCCAAAGAACGGTGGAGCAAGCGAGAGAAAGATGGAGCAAGCCAGAGAAAGGTGGAGCAAGCCAGGGAAATGTAGAGCAAGCCAGAGAAAGGTGGAGCAAGGAAGAGAAAGGTGGAGCAAGCCAGAGAAAGGTAAAGCAAGCCAGAGAAAGGTGAAGCAAGCCAAGAAAAGGTGGAGCAACCCAGAGAAAGTTGGAGCAAGCCAGAGAACGGTGCAGCAAGCGAGAGAAAGTTGGAGCAAGCCAGAGAAAGTTGGAGCAAGACAGGGAAATGTGGAGCAAGCCAGGGAAAGGTGGAGCAAGTCAGAGAACGGTGGGGCAAGCGAGAGAAAGATAGAGCAAGCCAGAGAAAGGTGGAGCAAGCCAGGGAAAGGTAGAGCAAGCCAAAGAAAGGTGGAGCAAGCCAGAGAAAGGTGGAGCAAGCCAGAGAAAGGTAAAGCAAACCAGAGAAAGGTGAAGTAAGCCAGGAAAAGGTGGAGCAAGCCAGATAAAGTTAGAGCAAGCTAGAGAACGGTGGAGCAAGCAAGAGAAAGTTTGAGCAAGCCAGAGAAAGTTGGAGCAAGCCAGGGAAAGGTGAAGCAAACTAGAGAAAGGTGGAACAAGCTCGGGAAACGTGGAGCAAGCCAGAGAAAGGTGGAGCAAGCCAAAGAAAGGTGGAGCAAGCTAATGAAAGGTGGGACAAGCCAGAGAAAAATGGAGCAAGACAGTGAACGGTGGAGCAAGCCAGAGAACGGTGGAGCAAGCGAGAGAACGGTGGAGCAAGCCAAAGAAAGGTGGAGCAAGCTAATGAAAGGTGGGACAAGCCAGAGAAAAATGGAGCAAGACAGTGAACGGTGGAGCAAGCCAGAGAACGGTGGAGCAAGCGAGAGAACGGTGGAGCAAGCCAATGGAAGGTGGAGCAAGCCAAAGAAAGGCGGAGAAAGCCAGAGAAAGGTGGAGCAAGCCAAGGAAAGGTGGAGCAGGCCAGAGAAAGGTGGAGCAAGCCAGAGATTGCTCAAGCAAGCCAGAGAAAGGTGGAGCAAGCCAGAGATGTCAGAAGAATAGAGTGGGTCGGATGACAAGCGGCAGAAGCAGGTAGAAGCAGTCAGATGTGTAGCTTTGTGTAGAGGATTTGAGCGGATCTGGGAGTTAGTCAGAAAGTGAGAGGTGGCAGGTGGCTTAGGAAGTACGAGAGAGGAAGAAGTTTGGCAAGAAGGTTGAGATGAGAGGCGAAGAGTTGAGCACTGAGTGAGAGCAGAGTGGTGCTAAGGACTTGGATTGAATCACGAGAACAACTGAGCGAAAGATGAGAAGGGCCAAGACACGGCGGCAAACCTGCAGAACCAAAAGGGAAAACAGCGAAGAAGACTATTCTGGTTAACCAAGCCAGAGAACAGTGGAGCAAGCCAGAAGTGGTGCCAAGCCAAAGAACGGTGAGCCAAGCCGGAAAAAGGTGGAGCAAGCCAGAGAAAGGTGGACCAAACCAGAGAACGGTGCAGCAAGCCATAAAAAAGTGGAGCAAGCCAGAAGTGGTGCCAAGCCAAAGAACGGTGAGCCAAGCCGGAAAAAGGTGGAGCAAGCCAGAGAAAGGTGGACCAAACCAGAGAACGGTGCAGCAAGCCATAAAAAAGTGGAGCAAGCAAGAGAACGGTGGAGCAAGCCAGCGAATGGTGGAGTGAGCCAGAGAAAGGAGGAGCAAGCCAAAGAAAGATGAAGCAAGCCAGAGAAAGGTGGATCAGGCAAAAGAACGGAGGAGCAAGCCCGAAAAAGGTGGAGCAAGCCAGAAAACGGTACAGCAAGTCAGAGAACGGTGGAGCGAGCCAGAGAATGGTGGAGCAAGCCAGAGAATAGTTGACCAAGGGAGAGAAAGGCGGAGCAAGCCAGAGAATGGTGGAGTAGGCCAGAGAAAGGTGGAGCAGGCCAGAGAAAGGTGGGACAAGCCAGAGAAAGGTGGAGCAATCCAGAGAATGGTGGAGCAAGCCAGATAAATGTGGAGCAAACCAGAGAAAGATGGAGCAAGCCTGGGAAACGTTGAGCAAGCCAGAGAAAGGTGGAGCAGACAAGGGAAAGGTGGAACAGCCAGAAAAAGGTGGAACAAGCCAGAGAAAGGTGAAGCAAGCCAGGGAAAGGTGGAGCACGCTATTGAAAGGTAAAGCAAGCCAAAGGAGGCTGGAGCAAGCCAGAGAAGGGTGGAGCAAACCAGAGAAAGGTGGAGCAAGCCAGAGAACGATGGAGCAAGTCAGAGAAAGGTGGAGCAAGCAAGAGACCTGTGGAGCAAGCCAAATAAAGGTGGAGCAAGGGAGAGAAAGGTGGAGCAGGCTAGAGAAAGGTGGAACAGGCCAGAGAACGGTGGAGCAATCCAGAGGAAGGTGGAGCAAGGCATGGAATGGTGGAGCAATCCAGAGAATGATGGAGCAAGCCAGAGAACGTTGGAGCATGCCAGAGTAAAGTGGATTAATCAAGAGAACAGTGGAGCAACACAGAGAACGGTTGAGCAATCCAGAGAATAGTGGAGCAAGCCAGAGAAAGATGGAGCAAGCCAGAGAACAGTGGAGCAAGCCAGAGAATGGTGGAGCAAGCCAGAGAATGGTGGAGCAAGCCAGAGAATGGTGGAGCAAGCCAGAGAATGGTGGAGCAAGCCAGAGAATGGTGGAGCAAGCCAGAGAATGGTGGAGCAAGCCAGAGAATGGTGGAGCAAGCCAGAGAATGGTGGAGCAAGCCAGAGAATGGTGGAGCAAGCCAGAGAACGGTGGAGCAAGCAAGAGAACGGTGGAGCAAGCCAAATAAAGGTGGAGCAAGGGAGAGAAAGGTGGAGCAGGCTAGAGAAAGGTGGAACAGGCCAGAGAACGGTGGAGCAATCCAGAGGAAGGTGGAGCAAGGCATGAAATGGTGGAGCAATCCAGAGAATGATGGAGCAAGCCAGAGAACGTTGGAGCATGCCAGAGTAAAGTGGATTAATCAAGAGAACAGTGGAGCAACACAGAGAACGGTTGAGCAATCCAGAGAATAGTGGAGCAAGCCAGAGAAAGATGGAGCAAGCCAGAGAAATCTGGAGCAAGTAAGACAAAGGTGGAGCAAGCCAGAGAACGGTGGATCAAGCCAGAGAATATTGGAGCAGGCCAGAGAAAGGTGAAGCAGGCCAGGGAAAGGTGGAGTATGCCAGAGAAAGGTGGAGCAAGCAAGAGAAAGTTTGAGCCAGCCAGAAAACAGTGAGCAAGCCAGAGAAAGGTGGAGCAAGCCCGAGAAAGGTGGAGCAAGCCTGAGAAAGGTGGAGCAAGCCAGAGGAAGGTGGAGCAAGCCAAAGAAAGGTGGAGCAAGCCAAAGAAAGTTGGAGCAAGCCAGAGAAAGGTGGAGCAAGCCAAGGAAAGGTGCAGCAAGCCAGAGAATGGTGGAGCAAGCCAGAGAACTTTGGAGCAAGCCAGAGGATGGTGGAGTGAGCTAGGTAACGGTGGAGCAAGCCAGAGAAAGGTGGAGCAAGCCAGAGAAAGGTAGAGCAAGCTAAAGAACGGTGGAGCAAGCCATAGAATAGTGGAGCAAGCCAGAGAATAGAGGAGTACGCCAGTGAAATGTAAAGCAAGCCATAGAAAGATGGAGCAAACCTGAGAACGGTGGAGCAAACCAGAGAAAGGTAGAGCAAGCCAGAGAAAGGTAGAGCAAGCTAAAGAACGGTGGAGCAAGCCATAGAATAGTGGAGCAAGCCAGAGAATAGAGGAGTATGCCAGTGAAATGTAAAGCAAGCCATAGAAAGATGGAGCAAACCTGAGAACAGTGGAGCAAACCAGATAATGGTGGAGCAAGCCAGGGTACGTTCGAGCAACCCAGAGAACGGTGGAGCAAGCCAGAGAATGGTGGAGCAAGCCAGGGAATGGTGGAGCAAGGCAGAGAACGGTGGAGCAAGCCAGAGAATGGTGGAGCAAGCCGGAGAACGGTGGAGCAAGCCAGAGAATGGCGGATCAAGCCAGAGAACCGTCGAGCAAGCCAGAGAAAGGTGGAGCAAGCCAGAGAACAGTGGAGCAAGCAAGAGAACGGTGGAGTAAGCCAGAGAATAGTGGAATAAGACAGAGAATGGTGGAGCAAGCCAGAGAAAGGTGGAGCAATCCAGAGAAAGGTGGAGCAAGCCACAGAAAAGTAGAGCGGGCCAGAGACAGGTGGAGCAGGCCAGAAACTGGTGGAGCAAGCCAGAGAAAGGTGGAGCAATCCAGAGAAAGGTGGAGCAAGCCACAGAAAAGTAGAGCGGGCCAGAGACAGGTGGAGCAGGCCAGAAACTGGTGGAGCAAGCCAGTAAAAGGTGGAGCAAGCCAGAGAACGGTGGAGCAAGTCAGAGAAAGGTGGAACAAGCATGAGAACTGTGAAGCAATCCAGAGAAAGGTGGAGAAATCAAAAGAACTATGGAGCAAGAGAGAGAAAGGTGGAGCAAGCAAGAGAAAGGTGGAGCAGGCCAGAGAACGGTGGAGCAATCCAGAGAAAGGTGGAGAAATCAAAAGAACTATGGAGCAAGAGAGAGAAAGGTGGAGCAAGCAAGAGAAAGGTGGAGCAGGCCAGAGAACGGTGGAGCAATCCAGAGGAAGGTGGTGCAAGCCATAAAATGGAGGAGCAAGCCAGACAATGATGGAACAAGCTAGAGAACGGTGGAGCATGCCAAGGAACGGTGGAGCAAGCGAGAGAACGATGAAGCAAGCCAAAGAAAGCTGGAGTAAGCCAGAGAACGGTGGAGCAAGCCAAAGAACGGTGGAGCGAGCCACAGTAAAGTGGAGTAAGCAAGAGAACGGTGGAGCAAGCCAGAGAACGGTTGAGCAAGCCAGAGAATGGTGCAGCAAGCCAGAGAAAGGTGAAGCAAGCTAGAGAAAGGTGGAGCACGCAAGAGAAGGGTGGAGCAAGCTAGAGAACGGTGGAGCAAGCCAAAGAACGGTGGAGGAGGCCAGAGAAAGGTGGAGTAAGCCAGAGAAAAGTGGAGCATGCCAGAGAATTGGGGAGAAGGCCAGAGAAAGGTGGAGCAAGCCAGAGAAAGGTGGAGCAAGCGAGAGAAAGGTCCAGCAAGCCAGAGATAGGTGGAGCAACCCAGAGAAAGGTGGAGCAAGCCAGGGAAAAGTGGAGCAAACCAGAGAAAGGTGTAGCTGGACAGAGAAACGTGGAGCAATCGAGGGAAAAGAGGAGCAAGCCAGAGAAAGGTGGAGCAGGTCACAGAATTCTAGACCAAGCCAGAGAAAGGTGAAGCAAACCAGAGAATGGTGGAGCAAGCCAAACAAAGGTTTGACCAAGCCAGAGAAAGGTGGAGCAAGCCAGAGAAAGGTGGAGAAATCCAGAGAACGGTGGTGCAAGCGAGACACAAGTGGAGCAAGCCAGAGAAAGATGGAGTAAGCCAAAGAACTGTGGAGCAAGCCAGAGAATGGTGGAGCATGCCAAAGAAAGGTGGAGCGAGCCAGAGAAAAGCAGAACAAGCCTGAGAAAGGTGGAGGTAGTCAGAGAAAGGTGAAGCAAGCCAAAGAACGGTGGAGCAAGCAAGAAAAAGGTGAAACAAGCCAAGGTAAGGGGGGGTAAACGAGAGAAAGGTGGAGCAAGCCAGAGAAAGGTGGAGAAAACCAGGAAAATGTGGAGCAAGCCAAAGAAAGGTGGAGCAAGCTAGAGAATGGTGGAGCAAGCCAGAGAAAGGCAGCGCAAGCCAAAGAACGGTGGAGCAAGCTTGAGAAAGGTTGAGCAAGTCAGCAAAAGGTGGAGCAAGCTAGAGAAAGGTGGAGCAAGCCAAAGATAGATGGAGTAAGCAAGAGAAAGGTGGAATAATCCAGGGAAAGATGGATCAAGCCAACAAAAGGTGGAGCAAGCCAGACGGTGGAGCAAGCCAGGGAACAGTGGAGCGAGCCACAGAAAGGTGGAGCAAGCCAGGGAGAGGTGGAGCAAGCCAGAGAAAGGTGGAGCAAGCCAGACGGTGGAGCAAGCCAGGGAACAGTGGAGCGAGCCACAGAAAGGTGGAGCAAGCCAGGGAGAGGTGGAGCAAGCCAGAGAAAGGTAGAGCAAGACAGAAAGAGGTGGAGCAAGGAAGGGAAAGGTGGAGCAAGCCAGAGAAAGGTGGATCAAGCCTGAGAACGGTGGAGCAAGCCAGTGAAAGGTGGTGTAAGCCAGAGAATGTTGGAGCAAGCCAAAGAAAGGTGTTGCGATCCGGGGAAAGGTGGAGCAAACCATAGAAAGGTGGAGCAAGCCTGAGGAAGGTGAAGCAAACCAGGGAAACAAGGTGCAAACCAGAGAAGGTGGAGAAAGTGAGAGAAAACTGAAGCAAGCCAGAGAAATGTGGAGCAACCCAGAGAAAGGTGGAGCAAGCCAGGAACAGTGGAGCAAGCCAAACAAAGGTGGAGCCGGCAATAGAAAGGTGGAGCAATCCAGGGAAAGGTGGAGCAAGCAAGAGAAAGGTGGAGCAAGCGAGAGAACGCTGGAGCAAGCCAGAGAAAGGTGGAGCAAGCCAGAGAACGGTCGAGCAAGCCTGAAAATGGTGGAGCAAGCCAGAGAAAGGTGGAGCAAGCCAAAGAAAGGTGCAGGAACTGAGAGAACGGTGGAGCAAGCCAAAGAAAGGTGGCGCAAGCCAGAGAAAGGTGGAGCAAGCCAGGGAAAGGTGGAGAAAGCCAGAGAAAGGTGGAGCAAGCCAGAGAACGGTGGAGCAAGCCAAAGAAAGGTGGCGCAAGCCAGAGAAAGGTGGAGCAAGCCAGGGAAAGGTGGAGAAAGCCAGAGAAAGGTGGAGCAAGCCAGAGAAAGTTGGATAAAGAAAAGTTGAGCAAGCGAGAGAAAGGTGAAGCAAGCCAGGTAAAGGTGGATCAAGCAAGATAACGGTGGAGAAGGCCAGGTGGAGCAAGCCAGAGAAAGATGGAGAAAGCCATGGTAAGGTGGAGCAGGCCAGAGAAACAGGGAACAAGCCAGAGATAGGTTGAGAAAGCCAGGAAAACGTGGAGTAAGCCAGAGAAAAGTGGAGCAAGAGAGGGAAAAGTGGAGCAAGCGAGAGAAAAGTATAGCAAGCCAGAGAAAGGTGGAGCAAGTCAGAGAATAGTGGAGCAAGCCAGAGAACGGTGGAGCAAGCCAGAGAAATATGGAGCAGGCCAGCGAAAGGTAGAACAAGCGGGACAAGTGTGGGGCAAGCCAGGGAAAGGTGCAGCAAGCCAGAGAAAGGCGGAGCAAGTCAGAGAATGATATAGCAAGCCGGAGAAAGGTGGAACAAGCAAGAGAATGCTGGAGCACGCCAGGTGGATCAAGCCAGAGAAAGGTGGAGAAAGCCATTGAAAGGTGGAGCAGGCCAGAGAAAGGTGGAGTAAGCGAGAGAAAGGTTGAGCAAGCCAGGGAAAGGTGGAGTAAGACAGGGAATTGTGGAGCAAGCCAGGGAAAAGTGGAGCAAGCCAGAGAAAGGTGGAGTAAGCGAGAGAAAGGTTGAGCAAGCCAGGGAAAGGTGGAGTAAGACAGGGAATTGTGGAGCAAGCCAGGGAAAAGTGGAGCAAGCCAGGGTAAAGTGGAGCAAGCCAGAGAACGGTGGAGCAAGCCAGAGAAAGGTGGAGCAAGCCAGAGAAACGTAGAGCAATCTGGAGAAAGGTAGAGCAGGCCAGGGGAAGGTAGAGAAAGCCAAAGAAAGGTGCAGAAAGGTAGAGAAAGGTGAAGCAAGCCAGGAAAAGGTGGAGCAAGCCAGAGACCGGGTAAGCAAGTCAGAAACGGTGGCAAGCCATAGAATGGTGGAGCAAGCCAGAGAAAGGTGGAGCAAACCAGAGAAAGGTGGAGCAAACAAAAAAACGGTGCAGCAAGCCAGAGAAAACAAGATCAAGCAAGAGAATGGTGGAGCAAGCCAGCGAATGGTGGAGTGAGCCAGAGAAAGGTGGAGTAAGCCAAAGAAAGGTGGAGCACGCTAAAGAAAGGTGGAGAAAACCAGAGAACGGTGTAGCAAGCCAAAGAAAAGTAGAGCAAGCAAGAGAACGGTGGAGCAAGCTAGAGGAAGGTGGGGCAAGCCAGGGAAAGTTGGAGCAAGCCAGAGACAGGTGGAGCAATCCAGAAAAAGGTTGAGCAAACCAGGGGAAGGTGGAGCAAGCCAGAGAAAGGTGAAGCAGGCCAGAGAAAGATGGAGCAAGCCTGGAAAATGTGGAGCAAGCCAGAAAAATGTGGAGCAAGTCAGAGACCGGTGTAGCAAGTGATAGATAGGTGGAGCAAGCCAAAGAAAGTTGAAGCAAGCCAGAGAGTGGTGGGGCAAGCCAGAGAACGGTGGAGCAAGCTAGAGAAGGGTGGAGTAAGACAATGAACGGTCAAGCAAGCCACAGAAAGATTGAGCAAGCCAAAGAAAGGTGGAGCAAGCCACAGAAAGGTGGAGTAAGCCAGATGAAGGTGGAGCAAGCTTGAGAACAGTTGTACAAGCCAGAGAAAGGAGGAGCAAGCCAGAGAAAGGTGGAGCAAGCCAAGGAAAGGTGGAGCAAGCCAGGAAAAGAATGAGGACTCCAGGGAAAGGTGGAGGAAGCCAGAGAACGGCAGAGCAAGCCATAGACTGGTGGAGCAAGCCAGAGAATGGTGGAGCAAGCCAGATAACGGTTGATCAAGACAGCGAAAATTTGAGCAAGACAGAGAAAGGCGGAGCAAGCCAGAGAAAGGTGGAGCAAGCCAGAGAACTGTGGAGCAAGCCAGAGAACAGCAAAGCAAGCCAGAGAAAGGTGGAGCATTCCGAAGAAAGGTGGAGCAAGCCAGAGAAAGATTGAGCAGGCCACAGAACGGTGGAGCAAGCCAGGGAAAGGTATAGCAAGCCAGAGAAAGGTGGAGCAAGCCAGAGA
>SZWC01003281.1:120164-142109 GCA_023375785.1 Penium margaritaceum | reverse complement strand
TTTCCAGCTCACTAAACCGTGCGTGATTCGGCCAAGCGTAGCTCAAGTTATGCTTGCCGAAGCGCAGGTCTCACCCACCACAGAAGCCTGACGCCGCCACTCGCCGTGGCGCCTTCATTCACGTGCGAAGCGCCTTTCCCAAGGCGCATGTCCCATTGCACATGGTTTGGGGGTCCCCTGCACTGTTTCCACGCACCCTATCCACTTTTGGGTCGTGTTTGGTGATGGGGTGTGACGAGGTTCGAAACCTGTCCGCGGACCTACAGTCAGAATTTGACCAAGTCCCCGAGTAACAAAACGTACTACTGAGTTTCAGACGCCGAGCCAGATTTTTGGCGAAGTCCCTCAGTAACAACCTGCACTACTGGATCCGGTGGATGATCCACCTGATCAGGCGGATCATCCACCGGACGCCTCGGCAGGCCTATCGGAGCATTTTATCCACAAGGTGTTTTTGTTACTCGGTCCGGTCGATTATCGACCGGATTTCGAGTTGCAGCCGGCTCCCAGAGCCGCTGCGCATACCCCAACTTTGGAAAGCCATATCTCCCTCAATACTTGTCCGATTCCGGCGAAACAACTTCCACCGGATTTCGCAACTCGTCACCTTTCAGGGGCAATCCTCCATTTGAGGATCTGAGCAAACATCGAGTCGCCAGATCCGCCGGAGCGGAGTTTCCATTTTCTGGCGGCTCGTCAGCGCCTCTCGGCGCCGCACTTAGGCATGCGGAGGGGCAATTTCTCAACATTCTCCCCCTTGCACCTTCCATGCCCGCTGCTCCTGCTTGCTCTCACTCATCTTCCGCTGCACCCTCCAGCCCATCATAGCTGATCATCCCAAGTCCGGCCACGCTCATCGCGTGCCGGTCTACGGGTTGCGCTTTGGTCAAGCAATCCGCAAGCATGCTCTGCGTGCTGCAGTGCTGCAACACCACCTGCCCCTTCTCGACCATGTCCCGTGCGTAGTGATAAAGCACTTCAATGTGCTTTGTCCTCCTGTGCTGCGTCGGGTTGTTGGTCAGCGAGATGGAGCCGGTGTTGTCCTCTTGTACCACCGTAGGCTCCAGCTGCGGTACGCCCAACTCCCCCAGCAACCTGCGGAGCCACACCGCCTCCCTGACCGCCTCGGCCAGCGCGATGTACTCTGCTTCCACTGTGGAGGTGGCGACGCAGTCCTGCTTCCTGCTACACCACGAAACGGCTGCACCAGCGAGGAAGAACACATAGCCGGATGTGGACTTCCGCTTGTCCACATCCCCAACGTAGTCTGCGTTCGTGTAGCAGACCAGACGCAAAGGGTCCGCCCACCCCTTGCCGTCGAACCTCAGGCGCTCGTGCCGCGTCGCCTGCAGGTAGCGGAGGATGCGCTTGACCGCCTGCCAGTGTAGTGGCCCTGGATCGGCTACGTACCTGCTCACTTGGCCCACCGCGTAGGCCAGTTCCGGTCGAGTCGCCACCATGGCGTACATGAGGCTGCCCACCGCCGATTGGTAAGGCACCCCTGCCATATCCTCCCGCTCTTCTTTTGTTTGCAGCGCCATTGCCACACTCAGTTCATAGGTCGTGGAGACAAGACTGCACACTGGTTTGCAGTCCTCCATGCTGTACCGCTTCAGCACCTCGGCCACGTATATGGCCTGCCCCAGCTCAAGGGTGCGCGCTCTCCGGTTCCGCGTAATGCTCACCCCGAGGTAGAACTCCAGCTCCCCCATGTCCGACATCTGGAATGTGCTGCTCAGCTGCTCTTTCAGCTGCTGTAGGCTCGGCAGGTCTGAGGAGCACAAGATCATATCGTCCACGTAGAGTGCGACAATCTGATGGAGCTTCTTGCTGTGCCGCACGTACACACTGTGATCTGCCTCACAGCGCTTGAGGCCAAGTTGTGCCATGAAGCTGTCCATCTGTTGGTACCAGCATCAGGGCGATTGCTTTAGCCCGTACAAGGACTTCCACAGCTTGCACACCTTGCCCTCCGGCGCCTCCACCCCCTCCGGCACCTCCATGTAGATTTCCTTGTCGATGATGCCATTGAGGAAGGCCGTCTTTACGTCCATGTCCTTCGCGGCTGCCACCGCAAGGATCGCCCGGATGCTTGTGAACTTGGCGACGGGGGCGAACGTCTCATCGTAGTGCTCGCCCTTACGCTGTGCGTACCCCTTCGCCACGAGCCGCGCCTTGTACTTGTCAACCACACNTTGTCGATGATGCCATTGAGGAAGGCCGTCTTTACGTCCATTTGGTGGAGCTCCATGTCCTTCGCGGCTGCCACCGCAAGGATCGCCCGGATGCTTGTGAACTTGGCGACGGGGGCGAACGTCTCATCGTAGTGCTCGCCCTTACGCTGTGCGTACCCCTTCGCCACGAGCCGCGCCTTGTACTTGTCAACCACGCCTTCCTTCGTGAACTTGGTCTTGAAGATCCACTTGGAGCCGATGACCTTGGCGTCTTTCGGCCTGTCAACCAGCTGCCACATGTCGTTTTCTGCAATGGACGCCAACTCCAACTTGATGGCAGCATCCCACTGCTTTCCCTTCGGCCGCGCAAGCGCCTCTTGCACGGTCGTCGGCTCCGTTGATGCAGCCAGCATGCACCGCGTCATGCCAATCCATCGACCGGTGCCTGGGTCGAAACGCTTCCCCGCTCTCCGCTGCCTCCTGCTGCGGCGCGGCAGTCTTGGCGGCGTCTCGTCGCTCTGCTACGATCCTTCCGATTCAGCCCGCTCCGGTGAATCATCGACCGGACGGCTTCCCGAGGATTCTTCCCGCTCCGGTGTACCATCAACCGGACGGGCGGCGCGTCCGGAGGATTTTTCTCCGACGCCCGACGCGAACTCCGCCGGGAGTGCGCGCTTCGGCACCCGCGGTGCCTCCTTCGACGGATCATTCCGCCGGATCTCCAACCCAGCTGCATCGTCGTCGGAGTCCTCCGCGTCGGCTGCTGCACCTGCTGCACCGCCGCGCAACGATGCCGCATCATCGACCTCCGCGTCCGCCGGCTCCTCCTCGTAGTCAAGGAGCTAGAACCACTCCCCCTGTTTTGGAGTATTCCCGACGCTCATGTCATTGCTGCTGCTGCTGAAGCTCTGCTGCCCGTCGAACTCGACGTAACGGCTGCGGATGATCTCTTGCGTGCGCGGGTCCCAGAGCCGATACGCCTTTTGTGCGCTCTCGTAGCCGAGGAACAAGCACGGCTTCGCCCGCGGATCTAGCTTGCTGTCGCGTCGTTGCGCCGCCTGCACCATCGCGTGCGCCTTGCACCCGAACACTTTCAGGTGCGCAACGTTTTGCTTGCACCCGCTCCAAACCTCTTGCGGCGTCTTCCAGCCGCCCTTGCCCTTCAGCACCGCTGTTGGGGTGAGGTTGATGGTGTAGCTCGCTGTACGCACAGCCTGCGCCCATAAACCTCGCGGAAACCCCGCATCCACAAGCATGGTCTGCACCATGTTGGGCAGCGTCTGGTTCGCCCGCTCCGCCACTCTGTTAGACTGTGGCGAGTACGGCGTAGTGGGTTCCCACTTGATGCCCTGCTGCTTCATCCACCCGCTGCAGACCACGTACTCTCCGCCATTGTCGCTACGTAGCGCTCTGACCTCCCGACCAGTCTGTCTCTCCACCGCTGCGACGTACTCCTTCAGCCGGTCCAGGACCTCGCCTTTCCGCTTCATGAAGTACACGTAGAGCTTCCTGCTGGATTCGTCAATGAAGGTGACGAAGCATCTGAAGCCGCCGTTTGACGGCGTTTTGAACGGTCCGCACATGTCGCAGTGTACGACCTCCAGCAGGTTCTTTGCGCGAGCCGCGTTCTCGTTGAATGGCTTGTGCCGCGCCTTGCCCAAAATGCAAGGCTCGCACTTTTTGTGCGCTGCTGCATCTGCTGCCGCGTCTGCACTGTCGATGACGAGGCCGCACAACATGTCGCGCTTTGCCATCTCCTTAACGGTTGCGGGCGCCGAATGCCCCAACCGTCGGTGCCAGAGCTCCAGATCAGCTCTTCCTCCCTTGGCCATGTTGACGACGCGCTCTTGCAAATCTGCTGCGTCAGATGCCGCGGTGACCACCTTGGTCTCCACGATGTAGAGACCGCCCTTGCGCTTCGCCTCCAGCACGACCTCGCCGTCGCCGTCAATGCGCACCACTGCGCCTTTCCTGCGGAAGAGCACCTCATACCCCTTGTCCGTCAAGCGGCTCACACTCAAAATGTCAGCCAGGCCGGGGACGTGCTGCACATCACGAATTGTGCATAGCTCCTTCTTACCGCCCACCACAACTTCCACCTCCACGTCGCATTGGCCGGCCGCCGGCTCGACTTTGTCGTTCGCGACCACCATTGACTTGGAGGACTTCTCGTAGGTGACGAACCCCACCTTCTCGACTTGGGTGTGCTCCTCGACCCCGGAATCCAGGCACCGCCTGTTTGCCTTTTTGAGGAAGTGGTTCTTGTTGCCGTTGAGGAGCGACCTGCCCTTGCTGTTTTTGGCGCCGGTCTTCACCTCCTCCGGGCACTCACGGGCCCAATGGCCCTCTTTGCCACAATTGCGGCACGCACCTTTCTTGGCGCCCTTCTTGCCGCCGCCCTTTCCGCCACTTCCTTGGCTCCCGCTTCCACCACCACGTGTTTTGGTGACGAGGGCCAATGAGGAAGACGAGGACTCCCCGCAGCTCCGGCGCTGCGCCTCGTTGCGGATGTACTCTTCGACCGCGCCATAGGTGAGCTTGTCCTCCGACCATCCTCCAAGAACGGTGATGAGTGGACCCCAACTGTCAGGTAGGGCCATGAGGAGGGCCATCGCCTGCAACTCCGTGTCGATCTTCCACCCCACGTCATTGCATTGCGAGGCGAGCGACTCGATCTGCTGCATGGCGGAGATGACATCATCTCCCTCCTCGATTCTCACCGTGAGGAACCGCTTCATCGCGAAGATTTTGTTCGCGAGCGACTTGGATTGGTGGATGGCACAGAGCTTTTCCCAAGCTTCGGCTGCCAACTTGCAACCTTGGAAGTAGCCCCACTGCGACTCAGCCGTCCCGGACACCAGGAGCATGAGCGCCTCCGTGTTGTTCTTTTCGAAGGCCTGCTTCTCCGCGTATGTAGCAGTCGCCTCTGTGAGCACCTCCTTTCCCAACATGACATCCAGCGGCCCCTTATGCGAGAGATGCAGTTCAAACTTCAACCTCCATAGCCGGAAGCCCGGGCCGCCCGCATACTTCTGAATGGGCTGCGTCTCCTTCTGCGCCATGTGCGCAGCTGCTACTCCGACAAGATCTCAGAACTTCACGGCGACGTCCAAGTTGACGATCCCGTGCGCTGCGGAAGACGTGAACGTTGAAGGCGTTCATACCTGTGGGCCCATAACCCTTTGTCAGGATGAGATCCGCGTGGTGCGCTCCCGACGTTTGTCTGATCGTCTCTAGTGGTTCACGTCTACTGTTTTGGGCGAATCTGAGACTGAGCGTGAGCTTTCTGGTCGCCTCACGCTACGTGAGCAGGAATTTAGAGACAGTCAGTTTGCGAAAGGAATAACGTCGTTTTGCGTTCGTTTTTGAACATAGACATGATCACAACATTTATAGGGCTAGTCATGAGCTTTCCAGCGCACCAAACCGCGCGCAATTCGGCCAAGCGTAGCTCAAGTTATGCTTGTCGAAGCGCAGGTCTCACCCACCATAGAAGCCTGACGCCGCCACTCGCCGTGGCGCCTTCATTCACGTGCGAAGCGCCTTTCCCAAGGCGCATGTCCCATTGCACATGCTGTGGGGGTCCCCTGCACTGTTTCCACGCACCCTACCCACTTTTGGGTAGTGTTTGGTGATGGGGTGTGACGAGGTTCGAAACCTGTCCGCGGACCTACAGTCAGAATTTGACCAAGTCCCCGAGTAACAAAACGTACTATTGAGTTTCAAACGCCGAGCCAGATTTTTGGCGAAGTCCCTCAGTAACAACCTGCACTACTGGATCCGGTGGATGATCCACCTGATCAGGCGGATCATCCACCGGACGCCTCGGCAGGCCTATCGGAGCATTTTATCCACAAGGTGTTTTTGTTACTCGGTCCGGTCGATTATCGACCGGATTTCGAGTCGCAGCCGGCTCCCAGAGCCGCTGCGCATACCCCAACTTTGGAAAGCCAGATCTCCCTCGATACTTGTCCGATTCTGGCGAAACAACCTCCACCGGATTCAGCAAATCGTCCAATTTCAGGGGCAATCCTCCATTTTAGGATCCAAGCAAATGTCGAGTCGCCAGATCCGCCGGAGCGGAGTTTCCATTCTCTGGCGGCTCGTCAGCGCCTCCCTGCGCCGCACTTGGGCATGCGGAGGGGCAATTTTTCAACAGAGCAAGCCAGAGAAAGGTATGGCAGGCAAGAGAAAGGTGGAGAAAGCCAGAGAAAATTGGAGCAAGCCAGAGAAAGGTGAAGCAAGCCAAGGTAAGGTGGGGTAAACGAGAGAAAGGTGGAGCAAGCCAGAGAAAGGTGGAGAAAACCAGGAAAAGGTGGAGCGAGCCAAAGAAAGGTGGAGCAAGCTAGAGAATGGTGGAGCAAGCCAGAGAAAGGCAGTGCAAGCCAGAGAACGGTGGAGGAATCTTGAGAAAGGTTGAGCAAGTCAGAAAAAGGTGGAGTAAGCCAGAGAAAGGTGGAGCAAGCCAGGGACAAATGGAGCAAGCAAGAAAAAGGTGGAATAATCCAGGGAAAGGTGGATCAAGCCAGCAAAAGGTGGAGCAAGCCAGAGAACGGTGGAGCAGGCCAGGGAACGGTGGAGTAAGCCATAGAAAGGTGGAGCGAGCCAGGGAAAGGTGGATCAAGCCAGCAAAAGGTGGAGCAAGCCAGAGAACGGTGGAGCAGGCCAGGGAACGGTGGAGTAAGCCATAGAAAGGTGGAGCGAGCCAGGGAAAGGTGGAGCAAGACAGAGAAAGGTAGAGCGAGACAGAAAGAGGTGGAGCAACGCAGGGAAAGGCGCAGCAAGCCAGAGAAAGGTGGGGCAAGCCTGAGAACGGTGGAGCAAGCCAGTGAAAGGTGGTGTAAGCCATAGAAAGCTGGAGCAAGCCTCAGAAAGGTATTGTAATCCGAGAAAGGTGGAGCAAACCATAGAAAGGTGGAGAAGGCCTGAGGAAGGTGGAGCAAGCCAGAGAAAAGTGGAGCAAAGTAGGAAAAGGTGGAGAAAGCTAAAGAAAGGTGAAGCAAGCTAGAGAAAGGTGGGTCAAGCCATAGACAGGTGGAGCAAGCCAGGAACAGTGGAGCAAGCCAAAGAAAGGTGGAGCCGGTAAGAGAAAGGTGGAGCAATCCAGGGAAAGGTGGAGCAAGGCAGAGAAAGGTGGAGCAAGTCAGAGAACGCTGGAGCAATCAGAGAAAGGTGGAGCAAGCCAGAGAACGGTCGAGCAAGCCAGAAAAAGGTGGAGCAAGCCAGAGAAAGGTGGAGCAAGTCAGAGAACGCTGGAGCAATCAGAGAAAGGTGGAGCAAGCCAGAGAACGGTCGAGCAAGCCAGAAAAAGGTGGAGCAAGCCAGAGAAAGGTGGAGCAAGCCAAAGAAAGGTGCAACAAGTCAGAGAACGGCGGAGCAAGCCAGAGAAAGGTGGCGCAAGCTAGAGAAAGGTGGAGTAAGCCAAGGGAAAGGTGGAGCAAGCCAGAGAAAGGTGGAGCAAGCCAGAGAAAGCTGGATTAAGAAAGGTTGAGCAAGCGAGAGAAAGGTGGAGCAAGCCACGTAAAGGTGGAGCAAGCCAGAGAAAGGTGGAGCAAGCCAGAGAAAGCTGGATTAAGAAAGGTTGAGCAAGCGAGAGAAAGGTGGAGCAAGCCACGTAAAGGTGGAGCAAGCAAAAGAATAGTGGAGCAAGCCAGGTGGAGCAAGCCAGAGAAAAATGGAGAAAGCCATGGAAAGGTGGAGCAGGCCAGAGAAAGGTGGAGCTAGCTAGAGATAGGTTGAGAAATCCAGGAAAAGGTGGAGTAAGCCAGAGAAAAGTGGAGCAAGAGCGGGAAAAGTGGAGCAAGCCAGAGAAAAGTGGAGCAAGCCAAAGAAAGGCGGAGCAAGCCAGAGAACAGTGGAGCAAGCCAGAGAAATCTGGAGCAGGCCAGGGAAAGGTAGAACAAGCAGGAGAAAGGTGGAGTAAGCCAGGAACAAGCAAGAGAAAGGTGGAGCAAGCCAGAGAAAGGTGGAGCAAGTCAGAGAACGATATAGAAAGCCAGAGAAAGGTGGAACAAGCAAGAGAATGCTGGAGCAAGCCAGGTGGATCAAGCGAGAGAAAGGTGGAGAAAGCTAGTGAAAGGTGGAGCAGGCCAGAGAAAGGTGGAGCAAGCCAGAGAAAGGTGGAGAAAGCCAGGGAAAGGTGGAGTAAGACAGGGAATTGTGGAGCAAGCCACGGAAAAGTGGAGCAAGCCAGGGAAAGGTGGAGCAAGCTAGTGAAAGGTGTGGCAAGCCAGAGAAAGGTGGAGCAAGCCAGAGAAAGGTAGAGCAAGCTAGAGAAAGATAGGGCAGGCTAGGGAAAGGTGGATAAATTCAGAGAAAGGTGGAGAAAGGTAGAGAAAGGTGAAGCAAGCCAGGAAAGGTGGAGGAAGCCAGAGAACGGCTGAGCAAGCCAGAAACGGTGGCAAGCCAAAGAATGGTGGAGCAAGCCAGAGAAAGGTGGAGCAAACCAGAGAAAGGTGGAGCAAACCAGATGACGGTGCAGCAGGCCAGAGAAAACAAGATCAAGCAAGAGAATAGTGGAGTGAGCCAGAGAAAGGTGGACGAAGCCAAAGAAAGGTGGAGCAAGCTAAAGAAAGGTGGAGCAAACCAGAGACCGGTGCAGCAAGCTTGAGAAAAGTAGAGCAAGCAAGAGAACGGTGGAGCAAGGCAGAGGAAGGTGGAGCAAGCCAGGGAAAGATGAAGCAAGCCAGAGAACGGTGAAGCAAGCCAGAGAAAGATGGAGCAAGCCTGGAAACTGTGGAGCAAGCCAGAAAACTGTGGAGCAAGTCAGAGACCAGTGTAGCAAGCGATGGATAGGTGGAGCAAGCCAAAGAAAGATGAAGCAAGCCAGAGAGTGGTGGAGCAAGCCAGAGAACAGTGGAGCAAGCTAGAGAAGGGTGGAGTAAGACAAAGAATGGTCGAGCAAGCCACAGAAAGGTGGAGTAAGCCAGATGAAGGTGGAGCAAGCTAAAGAACAGTTGAGCAAGCCAGAAAAAGGAGGAGCAAGCCAGAGAAAGGTGGAGCAAGCTAGTGAAAGGTGGAGCAAGCCAAAGAAAGGTGGAGCAAGCCAGGAAAAGAAAGAGGACTCCAAGGAAAGGTGGAGGAAGCCAGAGAAGGGCTGAGCAAGCCATAGACTGGTGGAGCAAGCCAGAGAATGGTGGAGCAATCCAGATAACGGTGGATCAAGACAGCAAAAATTTGAGCAAGACAGAGAAAGGGGGAGCAAGCCAGAGAAAGGTGGAGCAAGCCAGAGACCTGTGGAGCAAGCCAGAGAACAGCAAAGCAGGCCAGAGAAAGGTGGAGCATTCCGAAGAAAGGTGGAGCAAGCCAGAGAAAGATTGAGCAGGCCAGAGAACGGTGGAGCAAGCCAGGGAAAGGTAGAGCAAGCCAGAGAACAGCAAAGCAGGCCAGAGAAAGGTGGAGCATTCCGAAGAAAGGTGGAGCAAGCCAGAGAAAGATTGAGCAGGCCAGAGAACGGTGGAGCAAGCCAGGGAAAGGTAGAGCAAGCCAGAGAAAGGTGGAGCAAGCCAGAGAGAGGTGGAGCAAGCCAAAGAATGGTAAAGCAAGCCAGAGAAAGGTGGAGCAAACCACAGAAAGATGGAGCAAGCCAGAGAAAGGTGGAGTAAGCAAGGGAAAGGTGGAGCAAGCCAGAGAAAGGTGGAGCAAGCGAGAGATAGGTCGAGCAAGCCAAACATATGTGGAGTAACCCAGAGAAAGGTGGAGCAAGCCAGGAAAATGTGGATTAAACCAGAGAAAGGTGGAGCCAGACAAAGAAACGTGGAGCAATTGAGGGAAAAGTGGAGCAAGCCAGAGAAAGGTAGAGCAGGTCACAGAACGTTGGACCAAGCCAGAGAAAGGTGGAGCAAGCCAGAGAACAGTGGAGCAAGCCAGAGAAAGGTTTGCACAAGCCAGAGAAAGGTGGCGCAAGCCAAAGAAAGGTGGAGCAATCCAGAGAACGGTGGTGCAAGCGAGAGACTAATGGAGCAATCCAGAAAAAGATGGAGTAAGCCAGAGAAGTGTGGAGCAAGTCCGAGAACGGTGGAGCATGCCAAAGAAAGGTGGAGCGAGATAGAGAAAGGCGGAGCAAGCCTGAAAAAGGTGGAGTAAGTCAGAGAAAGGTGGAGCCGGCCAGAGAAACACGTAGCAATCCAGGGAAAGGTGGAACAAGCCAGAGAAAAGTGGAGCAAGCCCAATAAATGTGGAGCAAGCCAGAGAAAGGTGGAGCCGGCCAGAGAAACACGTAGCAATCCAGGGAAAGGTGGAACAAGCCAGAGAAAAGTGGAGCAAGCCCAATAAATGTGGAGCAAGCCAGAGAAAGGTGGAGCAAGCCTGAGAAAAATAGAGTAAGCTAGAGAAAGGTGGAGCAAGCCAGAGAAATGTGGAGCAAGCCAGGGACAGGTGGAGCAAGCCAAAGAAAGGTATAGCAGGGGATAGAAAGGTGGAGCAAGCCAGAGAAAAGTGGAGCAAGCCAGAGAAAGGTAAAGCAAGCCAAGGTAAGGTGGGGTAAATGAGAGAAAGGTGGAGCAAGCCAGAGAAAGGTGCAGAAAACCAGGAAAAGGTGGAGCAAGCCAAAGAAAGATGGAGAAAGCTAGAGAATGGTGGAGCAAGCCAGAAATAGCTAGCACAAGCCAGAGAACGGTGGAGCAAGCTTGCGAAAGGTTAAGCAAGTCAGAAAAAGGTGGAGCAAGCCAGAAAAAGGTGGTGCAAGCCAGAGACGACTGGAGCAAGCAAGCAAAAGGTGGAATAATCCAAGGAAAGGTGGATCAAGCTAGCAAAAGGTGGAGCAAGCCAGAAAAAGGTGGTGCAAGCCAGAGACGACTGGAGCAAGCAAGCAAAAGGTGGAATAATCCAAGGAAAGGTGGATCAAGCTAGCAAAAGGTGGAGCAAGCCAGAGAACGGTGGAGCATGCCAGGAAACGGTGGAGCGAGCCATAGAAAGGTGGAGCAAGCCAGGGAGAGGTGGAGCAAGCCAGAGAAAGGTCGAGCAAGACAGAAAGAGGTGTTGCAACGCAGGGAAAGGTGGAGCAAGCCAGAGAAATGTGGAGCAAGCCTGAGAACGGTGGAGCAAGCCAGTGAAAGGTGGTGTAAGCCAGAGAAAGTTGGAGCAAGCCTGAGAAAGGTGTTGCAATCCAGGGAAAGATGGAGCAAACCATAGATAGGTGGAGCAAGCCTGAGGAAGGTGGAGCAAGCCAGGGAAACGAGGAGCAAACCAGAGAAGGTGGAGCAAGCGAGAGAAATGTGGAGCAAGCCAGAGAAACGTGGAGCAACCCGGAGAAAGGTGGAGCAAGCCAGGAAAGGTGGTGCAAGCCAAACAAAGGTGGAGCCGGCAAGAGAAAGGTGGAGCAATCCAGGGAAAGGTGGAGCAAGCCAGAGAAAGGTGGAGCAAGTCAGAGAACGCTGGAGCAAGCCAAAGAAAGGTGGAGCAAGCCAGAGAACGGTCGAGCAAGCCAGAAAAAGGTGGAGCAAGCCACAGAAAGGTGGAGCAAGCTAAAGAAAGGTGCTGCAAGTCAGAGAACGGCGGAGCAAGCCAGAGAAAGGTGGAGCAATCCAGGGAAAGGTGGAGCAATCCAGGGAAAGGTGGAGTAAGCCAGAGAGAGGTGGAGCAAGCCACAGAAAGTTGGATTAAGAAAGGTTGAGCAAGCGAGAGAAAGGCGGAGCAAGCCAGGTAAAGGTGGAGCAAGCAAGAGAACGGTGGAGCAAGCCAGGTGGAGCAAGCCAGAGAAAGATGAAGAAAGCCATGGAAAGGCGGAGCAGGCCAGAGAATGGTGGAGCTAGCTAGAGATAGGTTGAGAAAGCCAGGAAATGGTGGAGTACGCCCATGTAAGACCAATTGCCTCTCCCGCGAAACTGTGTATCAACAAGTGTATTAGGAAGTGAACAAACTAATGAACATGGACTGTTTGCAGAAACTGTTAAGTTTTGTATAGAGTCCATTGTATTTGTTATTACATTCAAGGAATAAACATCTAGGCTTTGCTCGCATGCATGCATGTGGATGTTTTGTGAAAAATGTTTGCATGTAGAAATACACTTTTTGATACACTAATCATTGAGTGTGTGAATTTGGGGTGATTTTCCATGACTCATTACGCCAGAGAAAAGTGGAGCAAGAGAGGGAAAAGTAGAGCAAGCCAGAGAAAAGTGGAGCAAGCCAAAGAAAGGTGGAGCAAGCCAAAGAACGGTGGAGCAAGCAAGAGATACATGGAGCAGGCCAGGGAAAGGTAGAACAAGCGGGAGAAAGGTGGGGCAATCCAGGGAAAGGTGAAGCAAGCCAGAGAAAGGTGGAGCAAGTCAGAGATCGATATAGCAAGACGGAGAAAGGTGGAACAAGCAAGAGAATGCTGGAGCAAGCCAGGTGGATCAAGCCAGGGAAAGGTGGAGAAAGCCAGTGAAAGGTGGAGCAGGCCAGAGAAAGGTGGAGCAAGCCAGAGAAAGGTGGAGCAAGCCAGGGAAAGGTGGAGTAAGACAGGGAATTGTGGAGCAAGCCAGGGAAAAATGGAGCAAGCCAGAGAAAGGTGGAGCAAGCCAGAGAAATGTGGAGCAAGCCAGAGAAAGGTGGAGCAAGCCAGAGAAAGGTGGAGCAAGCCAGGGAAAGGTGGAGTAAGACAGGGAATTGTGGAGCAAGCCAGGGAAAAATGGAGCAAGCCAGAGAAAGGTGGAGCAAGCCAGAGAAATGTGGAGCAAGCCAGAGAAAGGTAGAGCAAGCTGGAGAAAGATAGGGCAGGCTAGGGAAAGGTGGAGAAAGTCAGAGAAATGTGGAGAAAGGTAGAGAAAGGTGAAGCAAGCCAGGAAAAGGTGGAGCAAGCCAGAGAACGGCTGAGCAAGCCAGAAACGGTGGCAAGCCAGAGAATGGTGGAGCAAGCTAGAGAAAGGTGGAGCAAACCAGAGAAAGGTGGAGCAAACCAGAGACCAGTGCAGCAAGCCAGAGAAAATTAGATCAAGCAAGAGAATGGTGGAGCAAGCCAGCGAATGGTGGAGTGAGCCAGAGAAAGGTGGAGTAAGCCAAAGAAAGGTGCAGCAAGCACAAGAACGGTGGAGCAAACCATAGAACGGTGCAGCAAGCTTGAGAAAAGTAGAGCAAGCAAGAGAACGGTGGAGCAAGAAGGAGAAAGTTGGAGCAAGCCAGGAAAAGATGGAGCAAGCCAGAGAAAGGTGGAGCAAGCCAGAGAAAGGTTGAGCAAGCCAGGGGAAGGTGGAGCCAGCCAGAGAAAGGTGAAGCAAGCCAGAGAAAGATGGAGTAAGCCTGGAAAATGTGGAGCAAGCCAGAAAAATGTGGAGCAAGTCAGAGACCGGTGTAGAAAGCGATAGATAGGTGGAGCGAGCCAAAGAGAGATGAAGCAAGCCAGAGAGTAGTGGAGCAACCCAGAGAACAGTGGAGCAAGATAGAGAAGGGTGGAGTAAGACAAAGAACGGTCGAGCAAGCCACAGAAAGATTGAGCAAGCCAAAGAAAGGTGGAGCAAGCCACAGAAAGGTGGAGTAAGCCAGATGAAGGTGGAGCAAGCTTGAGAACAATTGAGCAAGCCAGAGAAAGGAGGAGCAAGCGAGAGAAAGGTGCAGCAAGGCAGAGAAAGGTGGAGTAAGCCAAAGAAAGGTGGAGCAAGCCAGAGAAAGGTGGAGCAAGCCAAGGAAAGGTGGAGCAAGCCAGGAAAAGAAAGAGGACTCCAGGGAAAGGTGGAGGAAGCCAGAGAACGGAGGAGCAAGCCATAGACTCGTGGAGCAAGCCAGAGAATGGTAGAGCAAGCCAGATAACGGTGGATTAAGACAGCAAAATTTTGAGAAAGCCAGAGAAAGGCGGAGCAAGCCAGAGAAAGGTGGAGCAAGCAAGAGATCTGTGGAGCAAGCCAGAGAACAGCAAAGTAGGCCAGAGAAAGGTTGAGCATTCCGAAGAAAGGTAGAGCAAGCCAGAGAAAGATTGAGCAGGCCATAGACCAGTGGAGCAAGCCAGGGAAAGGTAGAGCAAGCCTGAGAAAGGTGGAGCAAGCCAGAGAGAGGTGGAGCAAGCCAGAGAAAGGTAGAGCAAGCCAGAGAAAGATTGAGCAGGCCATAGACCAGTGGAGCAAGCCAGGGAAAGGTAGAGCAAGCCTGAGAAAGGTGGAGCAAGCCAGAGAGAGGTGGAGCGAGCCAAAGAATGGTAAAGCAAGCCAAAGAAAGGTGGAGCAAACCATAGAAAGATGGAGCAAGCCAGAGAAAGGTGGAGTAAGCGAGGGAAAGGTGGAGCAAGCTAGAGAAAGGTGGAGCAAGCCAGAGAAAGGTGGAGCAAGCCAAGGAAAGGTGGAGCAAGCCAGGAAAAGAAAGAGGACTCCAGGGAAAGGTGGAGGAAGCCAGAGAACGGCGGAGCAAGCCATAGACTCGTGGAGCAAGCCAGAGAATGGTAGAGCAAGCCAGATAACGGTGGATTAAGACAGCAAAATTTTGAGAAAGCCAGAGAAAGGCGGAGCAAGCCAGAGAAAGGTGGAGCAAGCAAGAGATCTGTGGAGCAAGCCAGAGAACAGCAAAGTAGGCCAGAGAAAGGTTGAGCATTCCGAAGAAAGGTAGAGCAAGCCAGAGAAAGATTGAGCAGGCCATAGACCAGTGGAGCAAGCCAGGGAAAGGTAGAGCAAGCCTGAGAAAGGTGGAGCAAGCCAGAGAGAGGTGGAGCNAGCCAAAGAATGGTAAAGCAAGCCAAAGAAAGGTGGAGCAAACCATAGAAAGATGGAGCAAGCCAGAGAAAGGTGGAGTAAGCGAGGGAAAGGTGGAGCAAGCTAGAGAAAGGTGGAGCAAGCGAGAGATAGGTCGAGCAAGCCAGAGATATGTGGAGTAACCCAGAGAAAGGTGGAGCAAGCCAGGAAAATGTGGATTAAACCAGAGAAAGGTGGAGCCGGATAGAGCAACGTGGAGCAATTGAGGGAAAAGTGGAGCAAGCCAGAGAAAGGTAGAGCAGGTCACAGAACGCTGGACCAAGCCAGAGAAAGGTGGAGCAAGCCAGAGAACGGTGGAACAAGCCAGAGAAAGGTCTGCGCAAGCCAGAGAAAGGTGGAGCAATCCAGAGAACGGTGCTGCAAGCGAGAGACTAATGGAGCAAGCCAGAAAAAGATGGAGTAAGCCAGAGAACTGTGGAGCAAGTCAGAGAACGGTGGAGCATGCCAAAGAAAGGTGGAGCGAGACAGAGAAAGGCGGAGCAAGCCTGAAAAAGGTGGAGTAAGTCAGAGAAAGGTGGAGCCGGCCAGAGAAACACGTAGCAATCCAGGGAAAGGTGGAACAAGCCAGAGAAAGGTGGAGCAAGCCCAATAAATGTGGAGCAAGCCAGAGAAAGGTGGAGCAAGCCTGAGAAATGTGGAGCAAGCCAGGGACAGGTGGAGCAAGCCAAAGAAAGGTACAGCAGGGGATAGAAAGGTGGAGCAAGCCAGAGAAAAGTGGAGCAAGCCAGAGAAAGGTGAAGCAAGCCAGGGACAGGTGGAGCAAGCCAAAGAAAGGTACAGCAGGGGATAGAAAGGTGGAGCAAGCCAGAGAAAAGTGGAGCAAGCCAGAGAAAGGTGAAGCAAGCCAAGGTAAGGTTGGCTAAATGAGAGAAAGGTGGAGCAAGCCAGAGACAACTGGAGCAAGCAAGCAAAAGGTGGAATAAACCAGGGAAAGGTGGATCAAGCCAGGAAAAGGTGGAGCAAGCCAGAGAAAGGTGGAGCAAGCCAGAGACAACTGGAGCAAGCAAGCAAAAGGTGGAATAAACCAGGGAAAGGTGGATCAAGCCAGGAAAAGGTGGAGCAAGCCAGAGAACGGTGGAGCATGCCAGGAAACGGTGGAGCGAGCCATAGGAAGGTGGAGCAAGCCAGGGAGAGGTGGAGCAAGCCAGAGAAAGGTAAAGCAAGACAGAAAGAGGTGGACCAACGCAGGGAAAGGTGGAGCAAGCCAGAGAAATGTGGAGCAAGCCTGAGAACGGTGGAGCAAGCCAGTGAAAGGTGGTGTAAGCCAGAGAAAGTTGGAGCAAGCCTGAGAAAGGTGTTGCAATCCGGGGAGAGGTGGAGCAAACCATAGAAAGGTGGAGCAAGCCTGAGAACGGTGGAGCAAGCCAGTGAAAGGTGGTGTAAGCCAGAGAAAGTTGGAGCAAGCCTGAGAAAGGTGTTGCAATCCGGGGAGAGGTGGAGCAAACCATAGAAAGGTGGAGCAAGCCTGAGGAAGGTGGAGCTAGCCATGGAAACGAGGAGCAAACCAGAGAAGGTGGAGCAAGCGAGAGAAAAGTGGAGCAAGCCAGAGAAACGTGGAGAAACCCAGAGAAAGGTGGAGCAAGCCAGGAAAGGTGGAGCAAGCCAAAGAAAGGTGGAGCTGGCAAGAGAAAGGTGGAGCAATGCAAGGAAAGGTGGAGCAAGCCAGAGAGAGGTTGAGCAATTCAGAGAACTCTGGAGCAAGCCAGAGAAAGATGGAGCAAGCCAGAGAACGGTCGAGCAAGCCAGAAAAAGGTGGAGCAAGCCAGAGAAAGGTGGAGCAAGCCAAAGAAAGGTGCAGCAAGTCAGAGAACGGCGGAGCAAGCCAGAGAAAGGTGGCGCAAGCCAAAGAAAGGTAGAGCAAGCCAGGGAAAGGTGGAGCAAGACAGAGAAAGGTGGAGCAAGCCAGAGAAAGTTGGATTAAGAAAGGTTGAGCAAGCGGGATAAAGGTGGAGCAAGCCAGGTAAAGGTGGAGCAAGCAAGAGAATGGTGGAGCAAGCCACGTGGAGCAAGCCAGAGAAAGATGGAGAAAGCCATGGAAAGGTGGAGCAGGCCAAAGAAAGGTGGAGCAAGCGGGATAAAGGTGGAGCAAGCCAGGTAAAGGTGGAGCAAGCAAGAGAATGGTGGAGCAAGCCACGTGGAGCAAGCCAGAGAAAGATGGAGAAAGCCATGGAAAGGTGGAGCAGGCCAACCAAAGGTGGAGCAAGCAAGAGATAGGTTGAGAAAGCCAGGAAAAGGTGGAGTAAGCCAGAGAAAAGTGGAGCGAGAGAGGGAAAATTGGAGCAAGCCACAGAAAAGTGGAGCAAGCCAGAGAAAGGTGGAGCAAACCAGAGAATGGTGGAGCAAGCCACAGAAATATGGAGCAGGCCAGAGAAAGGTAGAACAAGCCGGAGAAAGGTGGGGCAAGCCAGGGAAAGGTGGAGCAAGCCAGAAAAAGGTGGAGAAATTCAGAGAAGGATATAGCAAGCCGGAGAAAGGTGGAACAAGCAAGAGAATGCTGGAGCAAGCCAGGTGGATCAAACCAGAGAAAGGTGGAAGAAGCGAGTGAAAGGTGGAGCAGGCCAGAGAAAGCTGGAGCAAGCAAAAGAAAGGTGGAGCAAGCCAGGGAAAGGTGGAGTAAGACAGAGAATGGTGGAGCACGCCAGGAAAAAGTGGAGCAAGCCAGAGAAAGGTTGAGCAAGCGAGTGAACGGTGGAGGAAACAAGAGAAAGGTGGAGCAAGCCAGAGAAAGGTGGAGAAAGGTAGAGAAAGGTGAAGCAAGCCAGGAAAAGGTGGAGCAAGCGAGTGAACGGTGGAGGAAACAAGAGAAAGGTGGAGCAAGCCAGAGAAAGGTGGAGAAAGGTAGAGAAAGGTGAAGCAAGCCAGGAAAAGGTGGAGCAAGCCAGAGAACGGCTGAGCAAGCCAGAAACGGTAGCAAGCCAGAGAACGGTGGAGCAAGCCGGAGAAAGGTGGAGCAAACCAGAGAAAGGTGGAGCAAACCAGATAACGGTGCAGCAAGCCAGAGAAAAGCAGATCAAGCAAGAGAATGGTGGAGCAAGCTAGCGAATGGAGGAGTGAGCCAGAGAAAGGTGGAGTAAGCCAAGGAAAGGTGGAGCAAGCTAAAGAAAGGTGGAGCAAACCAGAGAACGGTGCAGTAAGCCAGAGAAAAGTAGAGCAAGCAAGAGAACGGTGGAGCAAGCCAGAGAAAGGTGGAGTAAGCCAAGGAAAGGTGGAGCAAGCTAAAGAAAGGTGGAGCAAACCAGAGAACGGTGCAGTAAGCCAGAGAAAAGTAGAGCAAGCAAGAGAACGGTGGAGCAAGCCAGAGAAAGCTGGAGCAAGCCAGGGAAAGATGGAGTGAGCCAGAGAAATGTGGAGCAAGCCAGTGAAAGGTTCAGCAAGCCAGGGGAATGTGGAGCAAGCCAGAGAAAGGTGAAGCAAGCCAGAGAAAGATGGAGCAAGCCTAGAAAATGTGGAGCAAGCCAGGGAAAGATGGAGTGAGCCAGAGAAATGTGGAGCAAGCCAGTGAAAGGTTCAGCAAGCCAGGGGAATGTGGAGCAAGCCAGAGAAAGGTGAAGCAAGCCAGAGAAAGATGGAGCAAGCCTAGAAAATGTGGAGCAAGCCAGAAAAAAGTGGAGCAAGTCAGAGACCAGTGTAGCAAGCGATAGATAGGTGGAGCAAGCCAAAGAAAGATGAAGCAAGCCAGAGAGTGGTGGAGCAAGCCAGAAAAAAGTGGAGCAAGTCAGAGACCAGTGTAGCAAGCGATAGATAGGTGGAGCAAGCCAAAGAAAGATGAAGCAAGCCAGAGAGTGGTGGAGCAAGCCAGAGAACAGTCGAGCAAGCCAGAGAAGGTTGGAGTAAGACAAAGAACAGTCGAGCAAGCCACAAAAATATTGAGCAAGCGAGAGAAAGGTGGATCAAGCCACGGAAATATGCAGTAAGCCAGATGAAGGTGGAGCAAGCTTGAGAACAGTTGAGCAAGCCAGAGAAAGGAGGAGCAAGCCAGAGAAAGGTGGAGCAAGCCAGAGAAAGGTGGAGCAAGCCAGGGAAAGTTTGAGCAAGTCAGGAAAAGAAAGAGGACTCCAGGGAAAGGTGGAGGAAGCCAGAGAACGGCGGAGCAAGCCGTAGACTGGTGGAACAAGCCAGAGAATGGTGGAGCAAGCCAGATAACTTTGGATCAAGACAGAGAAAATTGGAGCAAGCCAGAGAAAGGCCGAGCTAGCCAGAGAAAGGTGGAGCGAGCCAGTGAACTGTGGAGCAAGCCAGAGAACAGCAGAGCAGGCCAGAGAAAGGTGGAGCATTCCTAATAAAGGTGGAGCAAGCCAGAGAAAGGTTGACCAGGCCACAGAACGGTGGAGCAAGCCAGAGAACAGCAGAGCAGGCCAGAGAAAGGTGGAGCATTCCTAATAAAGGTGGAGCAAGCCAGAGAAAGGTTGACCAGGCCACAGAACGGTGGAGCAAGCCAGGGAAAGGTAGAGCAAGCCGGAGAAAGGTGGAGCAAGCCAGAGAAAGGTGGAGCAAACCAGAGAAAGGTGGAGCAAGCCAAAGAGAGGTGGAGGAATCCAGAGAAAGGTGGAGCAAGCCAGGGAAAGGTAGAGCAAGCCAGAGAAAGGTGGAGCAAGCCAAAGGAAGATGGAACAAGCAAGAGAAAGGTGGAGCAAGTCCCAGAAAGGTGGAGCAAGCGAGGTTAAGGTGGAGCAAGCCATAGAAAGGTAAAGCAAGCCAGAGAAAGGTGGAGCAAGCCAGGGAAAGGTGGAGCATGTCAGAAGAATGCAATGAGCAAGGATGGCAAGGACAGAAGCAGGAAGAATCAGTGGGAAATGCACAAGCACGTGAGCGGAAATGACGGAAACAGATAGGGGAGCACAGTCTTGAGGAGTTAGTTGTAGAGCTTGAGAAGAGCTAATGTACCGAGGGTGCGAGGTAGACAGGAGCTGAGTGAGTGAGACAGCAAGAGCAAAGTGAGTAATGGTCAGCAAGTGCCTGAGCGAAGGAGCGAGAGTGAAGGAACGAAGAGCTTTAAGATGGGAGTGGTTGGCGAAGGCATGTTGGACGAGGAGCGAGCAGAGCCAAGACACAGCGTCGAAGCTGCGGAACCAAAGGGAAAAGGATGGGAAGAACGGTTCTGGTTAACTTTGAGGAAAAAAACATCCTCGTGAATTTATTGCAGAATAGCACAAAACCAAAACAACGGCTTGTTTTCCATTAGCCGGACACGGTTGCGACGTGATCGTAGTTATTGGGTAGCTTGCCGCAGGATCGTTAATCGTGACCGAAAATCCGTTTGGCAAGATGGTTCACACCGGTCCGGTGTGGGATCTGAACCTTATTCAGAGCTCAGATTATCCGAGCGATTGGTCAGTGTTGACTTCAATGTTTCAACAGCTCCCCTGAAGTCAACACTGGAGAGGATGTGGTGCACAGCTTAGATACAAGGGCCACCAGATCTCTGAGAATCCTTTGTGTGGTTCCCGGATGAGTGGGTGAAGAGAGTGATGCGCGGTGAGGATGAGTGCCTCCTTTAGGAGTGCTTCTTCCCAGCCCGTACCAAGGGTGATGGAGTCAAGGAGACCGAGGAGCACCTTTCTGAGATTGAGTAGTAGTTCAACTCTCCATTGATGGTAGTTTGTGGAACCATCTCTTGTCCTGTGTAGTTGGGGGGAATTCTGTAGACACCCTGGAAGCTGAGCAATGATGTCAGTTAGTAGCCTGTTTGGTGTTGAGAAGTCAATGAAATGGACTGCCTTTATTGATGGTTGAACACAAAGAAGGGCAGTGGCTGTATTGTTGCTCATAGTCTGCTCCTGTGTTGGGAGTGTCAAGAGGAACCGTTGATTCATCAAGGCTGTCTGACGAGGTAACCTTGATGTGGGTTTTGTTCCAGGGGGATACCACAAGGGGGATACCGCTGATAGCTCATTCTCCTTGGTATGACCCTTTAGAAGGGTGATGATGGGGATGCTGGGAATGCAGGAGTGGAGGGTGCTGCCACAACGCCACGCTCAAAGAGTGATCTACCACAGCGAGCTCTGTGCGTCCAAGGGAGATGTAGGAAGCGCAAGGACTTTAAACAGTCAGGTCCATGGATACATCGGCTTCTTCCACCTGTTGGCTTGGGTAAGCAGGGAGACGCGTGGTGTCTGGTTCCAATACTGTCTTGATGCTGCCTCTTGTGAATTGGCTTTGGTTACAAGAGTAGGTGCTGATGGGGCAAATTGTCTGGATGCAGGAAAACTTTGCATTCAAATGATGGCTGCAGATACTTTACGAGGAGGGAGATGATGGCAAAAATGCACACGGGGACACAGTCCTTGTGCTTTCCAGAGGATGATAACTACTACTGATGATGGAGGCCTAAAGTTGTTTGACGAGGAAGTGGCCACAGAGGCGAAACCACGTGCGTTGGGGAGCATTTCGGCGTGGGCGCAGCTCGTTGTGCAACGGGCAATGCGACTGAGTGGATCCTTGTGCCAAGCGGAAGATGATGCTAGAGGCGGAGGAGTGATTGTTAATGGAGTGGGCGCAGGGGTAGAACCATGTGCACTCCTCAAATAGAGGGATAGAATGCGGCAAGGGGAAGGCAATTGCCAATGTGCCGCGAGAAAACCTGTTAGTGGCGTGGGTGCAGGCTGCTGCGAAGCGGGCGGCTAGCTCGTTCAAACCTTGTGCTTGTAGTAGATGCTGATGATTACGGATGATGGAGGCAGAAGCTGATGGGGAGGAAGTGGGCGCAGGGGCAAAACCGCGTGCGCTGCGGATATTTCGGCGTGGGTGCAGGTCATCACACAACTGGCGATGCGACCGGGCGGATCCTTGTGCCGATCAGAGAATGACACAGAAAGTGGAGAAACGATTGATGATTGAGTGGGTGCAGGGACGGAACCACGTGCGTTGTGGAGCAATGCTGATGATGAAAAGGATGAAGCTGATGCAAAGGCGGTTTGAAGGAGGCAGAGGAAGCTTAGGTGAGGCTGATGCGAGGATGGGCTGGATGAGAGGATGGATGCTGGCGGCCGATGGGGAGTGGAGGCTGACGGGTGGCGCGAGATGGAGCTGACAAAGTAGTGACAGCAGGAGGCGGATGATGATGTGGCGAGGAGGGTGATGGAGGAGCAGGAACAGCAGGCAAAGGACGGAGCAGG
>SZWC01003281.1:100796-112440 GCA_023375785.1 Penium margaritaceum | reverse complement strand
TCCTCACAGCTCGCTGGTATTCTGGGATACTCGACGGCCCCTTTTACAGCATCAATACTAGGTGGCACGCCCTCACGTGCTCTTCAAGGTTTTCCCGGTGATCACCTCTTCGGGTCCACTTACTCAGGGGCATTATCCTTGCGTGTTCATGTTGTAGTTGCGTTGAGTTTCTATTCCTGCACTTGGCGTTTCTTTCAGTTTTTCATTCAAAAAGAAAGGAGCATGTACTCCTGTCGGGTTCCCTCGTGTAGTTGTTTTGGAACTTGCAGTCGGGTTCAACTATTTTCTAACTATATGGTTAGACGTGTGTGCACGTGGGCGAGACTAGATACATGCACTTTTCTATTGTTTCCTACCTAGTCTTCTACGTTTTCAAAGGATGCATTTGCCGTCTCTCCATATTTTAGAGTACCGACTGTCCTGTTGTGATCTATGAAGCGTGCCCTCTCACATAGAAAGTTACTTTGGGGGTTCCTCTATTCCCTCACATATAACCGCACGTCGGTTTCTAAACCCCTCGAATTCCGTGCGGATTTTCCCAAAGTGACCTTCCATGACATGGTATTGCGTGCGGCGCTCGAGTAGAGCACCTAAAATGCAACATTTGCCTCATTGTGCTTCTTGCTATCTCATGTATGCATAAGACATGTTCGACATTTGTCCTGGAAGTCAACTAAGTGCTTCATATGAATCATCTAATTTTCCAATATTTTCGTTTGTATTCTGTTATGCACCTTATTGATGTGAACCAGCAACGTCTCGCTCGGTTTAACAGAGCGGTGGGTTGTACATGTAAGGAAAGAAATGCTCATGTACGGGATTTTAGATAATATTTTAATTGATAATTTTTTTCTGAGTGTTTCATTACATAATGACCGCGACTGTTGCTGTTTGGTCTCCGTGAATGGTTTATCTATTCATGACTGAGGTGTGAAATTCCGATAACATTGAAAGGCACATGCTGTGACAGAATATTTTTCAGGAAAATTTTATTTTAATCATTTTCCGACCATTAGGCTGAGAAATTCATCTTTGTGACGTTAAGAATGTAGGAGATTGCGACCTCGAGGTCCAATGTAAACCAATCCTCATTGGACTTCTGCCGTTCCAATCAAAGGCCCAAAAAACTTGACCTTGAAGTGTGATCAGGCTCTGCGCTGAGGTACCAAAGGTCATTGGAATTGCCTGTCAGAAAGTCGGCAGCTGAGGTGATTGCGATTGGTTGGCTCTCAAGTTAAATGAATGGCGCGCTTTTTCCGGCGGCGCCATCAGCGGAACGGTTCCTTTTCGAATTTGGACTAAAACAATGGTTTGTTCTCAGTAAATGCTTTTTGTTATCAGTGGAAGCTCTATTCGCCATGTCCCGCTCGCGGAAATCGACTTTAGGCTTTACATAAATGTTCGTTTCTGTGTTCTAAAAACGAACTGAAATCCGTGCGGTGCAGTGTGGGCGTCGGGAATGCCGAACGCCCCTCCGCTGCCGAGAGAGGAATTCAGCAAGGCCAGGCCTGGTCGGCAGGAGACGTGAACGATGCCTGCCATGCTTGTCCTCACCCGCGGTTGAGTCGCCGTCCGATAGGTGCTGCCTCTGCATGGCTTCCCTTCACTTGCCCTGCTGGTAGTTGCATTCGTTTGTTGGCGCTGCTGACAGGTTGGGTTCTCGCTGGGGAGGGGAGGGCGTGGCGGGTGGGGAAACCGAACAGCGCCTAGTGTGCGGCGTACCCTGGGTTGACTCGGTGCTTTTAGCCTAACCGGATTAGGAAGGAAGCGTGGTGCGGCTCACCCGTGCAAGTCAAGCTCACGCTAGTGGAGGCCTCAAGCGTTTAGGTCCTCTGAAAGTGGAGGATAGCCCTTACAGCAGCAGTCGCAGCAGGAACAGCAGCAGCAGCAGCAGAGCGGCGACGGCAGCAGCGGCGGCTGCAGCATCAGTAACAGCATCAGTAGCAGTAGCAGCAGCAAACTACAATCAGAATCGAGAGTAGGGCTCTCCAGCGGCGCACACCTTAGCGCCTTTCGAGCAGACCTGACTGCTTTTCTTTCCCAAGAACCTCTGTGCGCAGCAGTTTACAAGCATTTTCAACCGAATCAGCGGCAGAAGCATAGGCACACGCAGCCAAAGGTTTCCCCATTACAACCACTGGCCGCAGCATGGCGCCGAGTCCACCCCATCGTTCCCGGCAACGCACTTCCTGTCACGAACACGGGCAAACCTGCGAGCGAAAACAGTCGCCCACCTACCGCGCCTGCCAGCCACACACCTCCCGTTCCCTTCCAGTCGCAGGCCAGTGAGCCTGCCTGCGAGTGGTACGTCCGGAGCAGAAGCGCCAACAGAAACGGAGAGACAGAAACGCAGGAACAGTAGAAGCTGTGCGAGCTCAGACCCAACGAAAGGGTCCTCCATGGCCCTTGCGCTGGCGGCGCAGCCGGCATCGTCGGCAGCCACCGCCGTCGTCTCCACCACGGCCAGAAAGGGTCTCACTAGGTCTAGGGCAAAAGCAACGGCAGCAACGGCAGGCAGTGGAGCGGAAGCAAGAGCAAGAAAGGGTCTGACAGCGGCAGAGAAGGCTCTGCTGCTCATCGGCACAGACAGCGAGGTCTTGCCTCGTCCCAGTGTGGGTCGCAGCCGCAGCCGAAGGACCAGCAGCAGCAGCAGCAGAAGCAGCAGAAGCAGCAGCAGCAGCAAAGGCCGACACAAAAAGAATCCCCTCTCCCCACGGGATTCACGGCGAGCAGGAGCTGTGTGCCCTTTCTTCATCAGCTTCAAGTTTCGCGTCCTCCTCCTGTTTGCTATTTGCGGCCGTGTTCCATTGAGGCTGGTGTCGGCATCGGCGGAAGCCGCGGCATTGGCGCCGTCGTTGACGTGGTCTCAAGTGCTGCCACAGGATGGCGCTAGGGATCCGATTCTGCGGCCAATGATAGCGTTGGGTGTCTTCCCAATTCGACATCTGGAGAGAGGTGTGAGCAACAGCAGCAGCAGCAGCAGCAACAGCAACACCACCACCCAGGCGAGCAGTAGGGAAAACTTGGGCCTTGGCGAGGGAGCCATTCGGGGAGCCCATGTAAGTGCTAGAGGAAGCACAGCGCTAGTCGATTCGGCAGGAGACCCAAATCAACCGTACGAGGAGGAGCCAGGTGGTGGTGGTGGTGCAACAGGGAGCGTGAGCGGTGGTGGCGGTGGTAGTGGAGATAACAGCGGTGATGGCGGTGGCCGTAGGGGCGGTTACCGTGGCGGTGGTGGTGGCATTGGTGGAAGTGGCGGTGGTGCATCAGAGACGCATACAGAAGCGCCGTTGACGGTGCTCCGTGGTGTTGCCATGCGAGGGCGAGAGCACGGTGCAGGACGGCAGGGAGGGAATGGAGGGGTAGTGAGGAAACCACGGGGAAAGGAAGCGGAGGACAGGAGGAGGAGGAGGAGGATGCTGCAGCTGCAGGAGCAGCTGAGCCCTCCTCCATCTCCGCCGCCTCCTCCCAGCCCTTACAGGAAAGTGCCCCCGGACTTGCAGATGACGGGGTCGGCGGCGAAGACAGACATCGACCGCTCTGCACGCGTAGTGACGCTCACACTGGACCAGATGGGATGTGAGTGAGAACCGTGTGTGGGTGGAGGGAGTGTGGAGTTTTTTTGTGGTTGGTTTGATCGGGGGCGGGGGGGCGAAGGATGGTAGTTGGGGGGAGGAGGATGGAAGTTAGGGGAGGAGTAAGAGGAGAGGGACGGAGTTATGATGATAGTGAGATGGGTATGGAGAGAGGGTGGAAGCAGGATTAGGCAAGGTAGGCTGAGGGTAAGCCCGTTCAAACGAGTTCGCGACGTCGCCTACTTCACATGTCCTACTCGACGCGGTTCGGCGTCGGGTGCGTGCGACACCTCCCTGTGGGTCCCACCTTACTACTCATGACTCAACGCTTCAATTCGGTGCTTCTGAAAACCCTGTTGAAATGCGTTTTTAATTGTTTGGCGTGGCCGACAACTTAACGGACTCGAAAACGTTCTTTTGACGGCAGCAGTCGGTGGGCTAGCCGGCGGGACTACATACCCCTTGTCTTTGCAGAAGGCTGGTCGCGACTGAGTCACAATTAGTCCACCTGATTTTGAAAAATACTTAGATATGCAGGTCGCCGTCGGGTCTTGATTGCCACGTCAGATTATCGTCATCGTATGTTAGAAACAGTGGATGGATGGGGAGCCGTGGATAAGACATCGTGGGGTACTTCGTACTTGACGGCTGGATTTCCACGATCGAGACTCAACCATTGACCGAGGGGATGGTCAGTACTAAATGGCTGGATTTCCACAATCGTGATTCAGCCATCGACCAAGGAGGATGGTCACCTTTAACATGTACCTAACTTCGCAAACGTCTCTTTTTAATCGTAAATCCTTTCTGGTCTACAATGCCGTATTAACGATTTTTTAAAAGTCCTCCGAAATGGAAAGGGATCAATACGATTGGCTGGCGCAAAGTCGCCAGTCATCCCGTGCGCTAAACACCGTCAAACCGCCATCCGGCACGAAACAACTGAACTGGTTGAAAATGTGGTCGAAACGTGTCGAGCCTACTTTTCTGACTGGCGTCTGTAGCCACTCAGCAGGCTTTCGATGCGCACCCATTCGAGCGTGGATTACTCGCGGCTCGGAACTCGTTTGAAGGGGCTTAGCTGAGGGAGATGGAGGTATGGAGAGGGGGACAGACGAAAGGAAGCTGGGAGAGAAAAAGGGAGACATGTGGTAGGCAGTTGAGGAAAGGAACAGGGGAGAGAGGGAGGAAGAAACCGTAACAGTGAGGGAGGAAAGGAGTGGGACAAGGAGGAGGAGGGGGGAAAGGAGTGGGACAAGGAGGAGAGGAGGGAGAAAGGAAGGAAAGGATGAGGGGGGAGAGTGTGGGAAGCTGGGAGGCAGGGAGGAAAGGAGGGAGATAAGAAGTGAGGATGGAGTCCAAACGACGTGGAGGTTGGCAGATGGGGGAAGGTGGCCTTGTGAGGGCACGCATGGTCTGCAACAGTGTGTTGGCATGGTCTGCAACAGTGTGTTGGCATGGTCTGCAAAAGTGTGTTGGCATGGTCTGCAACAGTGTGTTGGCATGGTCTGCAACAGCGTGTTGGCATGGTCTGCAACAGCGTGTTGGCATGGTCTGCAACAACGTGTTGCCATTGTTTGCAACAACGTGTGTTGCCATTGTTTGCGACAACGTGTGTTGCCATTGTTTGCGACAACGTGTGTTGCCATTGTTTACAACAACGTGTGTTGCCATTGTTTGCAACAACGTGTGTTGCCATTGTTTGCGACAACGTGTGTTGCCATTGTTTACAACAGCGTGTGTTGCCATTGTTTACAACGTGTGTTGCCGTTGTTTGCCACAACATGTGTTGCCATTGTTTGTGACAACGTGTGTTGCCGTTGTTTGCAACAACGTTTGTTGCCATTGTTTACAACAACGTGTGTTGCCATTGTTTGCAACAACGTGTTTTGCCATTGTTTACAACAACGTGTGTTGCCGTTGTTTGCAACAACGTGTGTTGCCATTGTTTGCGACAACGTGTGTTGCCATTGTTTGCGACAACGTGTGTTGCCATTGTTTGCAACAACGTGTGTTGCCATGGTTTGCAATAGCGTGTTGCCATGGTTTACGACAGCGTGTTGCCATGCTATGCCACTCATGTGCAGCTCTGGCGAAATGCTTCGTGGCCTTGTCACGAGCTCTTGTGTGACACAGTGCCATGTAATGCATGAGCACAGCAGTGTGATGCCGTCTTTGTTCCTCTTTGGGAATGGTTGCTGTGACCATTCCGAGCCGAAACCGAGCCGAAACATGTTGCCAGCCTTTAACCTCTGATTTTTCTCTCAAACCATGCCTAGCACACGTGGACTACTCTCTCTCAATTCCATTCAGGCTACGAGTTCTTGCTGCCCCGAGAAGCACCCCCCCTCGACCAGCATGTGTCTGATTGCGCTGCTATGGAGGCAATTTCAACATGTGCTTGCCATTAGCCCTTGTGCCTTGTCTTGTCTTGTCTTGTCTTGTCTTGTCTTGTCTTGTTTATCTTGTCTTGTCTTGTCTTTTTTTTATTCTCTTGTCTTGTCTTACTGTGCAGTGGGTGCTGTCGCCACATCAAGCTACTTCTTCCACGGTCTGTTCTCAGTCAATCTGAAGCTACCCAGCGGCAACACGACCGGCGTCGTGTCTACCTTCTATGTAAGTGTGTGCATACGTTCTTACTTATGTGTGTACGTATGCATCCACGCATGCACGGATGTATGTGCGTGCGGACACGTGTATGCACATGTGTGCTTGCATGAGTGTATGTGCACTTATGTTTGTTCGTATGCATGCCTGTACTTACTTGCGTACCGATGTATGTACATGTTCGGACATACATGAGCGCAGGGCAGTGCATTATTCACGAGGCCACGTGCAGGGTAAGGCAGGGCAAGGCAGTGCAGGGGGCACGGCAGGGCAGGGCGGGGTGGGGTGGGATGGGCTGGATCGGGGCAGGGTGGGCTGGGCCTGGGCAGGTCGGTGCGGGGTTGGGCAAGCGGTGCTTTGGTGATAACAGTATGGTGACACACATGGGCCATGGTGCAGAGGTGTCAGGATGGGTCATTGTCATGGCTTGGTGGGTCAGTGTTGCGATGGGGCAGAGGTGTCAATCTGTGGCAGCGGCAATGGCAATGGCAGTGGCAGTGGCAGTGGCGGATGCTGCAGAGGTGGCAGTGGCAGTGGCTGTTTCAGTGGGGTTGGTGGTGGCGGTGGCAGTGGTGGTGCCTGGTGGGGTTGCCATGGCAGTGGTGGGTGCGATGGTGGTGGAAGTTGCGGTGGCAGTGGCGGCGGTGGTGGTGGTGGTGGTGGTGGTGGTGGTGGTTGTGGTGATGGCGGTGGTGGTGGCAAGGGTGGTGGCGGCGGTGGTTGCAGTGGCAGTACTGTTGCTAGTGCTGTTGCTGGTGCCAGTGCCGGTGCCGGTGAAGTTGCAGATGCGAGAGGAGTGTGACAGTGGCAGAGACAGTGGTATTTTGATGTAATCATGGGGTGGTGGTGTGGAATCACAAGCGCAATGCCATCGCCTAATAGTAGCCGTGAGGGAAGGAGGCTTCGGTGGAAGTAGCTAGAGCGGCCCTCATGGGGCCTCGTTTGCATCACGTCAACCCTGCCTCCTTGTTTTGCAGCGGAGGTTCCTCTCTTAGACATATTGTTATATGCCGCGTCGCTGTGTTTCTGACAGCTGATGGGCGGAGGCAACCGCAACTCAAATCAACTATTGCGTTCGATTGATGTGCCTTGGAAAACGTTTTGAAACATTCTTTGAAAAAAATTTTCAAAAGTCATCGCAATCGTCTGCCATGGCACATCACGTCTGTCGCTCTGCCGTTGTTTGCCGGCAGCTGATGAGCAGAGGCAGCCGCGACTCCATCGACTTTGCGTTCATCGGCAGCGCCGACTGGAGCACAGTACGAGTGCACACCAACTTTGCGGTCGGGGGCGTCGGCGGCCGCACCGAACAATTCAATCTGTGGTTTGACCCGTCGGTCCGCTTCCACACGTACATGATCCAATGGTCGTGGAACGTTATCAGGTGCGCTGCTTTGCCCCTCCGTTCCCCTCCCTCCTGCTTTCCTCCTCCTTCTTCCTGCAGCCCCCCCTCCCTCGTACCCTTCTCACTAAATTCATTGCGTCCAGTCTCTCTACCACACCCCGCCCTTCCCTCGCCTCATCCCTCCCTCCCTCTCCTTCTCCTTTCCTCCCACCTTCCTTCCCTCCCTCGTGGCCAGCCTACCCGTTTCTTGTCTCCGCCCACCTAACGAGTCCCCATTGTCGTCCTTTGCCATGCATGGCTGAAGAACTGGCCAGGAGCTGCATGCTTCTCATTCTCAATCTCCCTCTGGTGTCCTTGTGCAATGGCTTCACCCACCGCTGCTCATGCGCATGACAGGTGGAGTGTCGCATGGTCCTTGTGTCATTGGTGTATGACGCACCAACTCAATCCCTTTGGATGGCTCCAATGCTGCTGCTGCTGCTGCTGCTGCTGCCGCCACCTCTGCCGCCGCCGCCGCTGCTGCTGCTGCTGCTGCTGCCGTGGCCTCCTCCGCTGTCGTCGCTGCCACTGCTGCTGCTGCTACTGGTGATGGTGGTGCTGCTTCTGCTGCCGCAACCGCTTCTGCTGCTATGGTGGTGGTGGTTACGGCGGTGGCAGGTGGTATGTGGATGGCACGCCCATACGGGAGACCTTCCTCGGGTCCCCATCACGCAGCCTGTCCAGCAACATGCTCAATCCGCTCGCTCTGCGTGCCACCATATGGGCGCAGGACTGGTCGCCTTCTGGGGTGCGTACATTTGTGGGTATGTGTGTACGTATGTGTGTATGTATGTACTTTTGTATGTATGTGTGTATGTATGTACGTTTGTTTGTATGTATGTGTGTATGTATGTATGTATGTATGTATGTATGTATGTATGTATGTATGTATGTATGTATGTACGTTTGTATGTATGTGTGTACGAATGTGTGTACGTATGTACGTTTGCATGTATGTGTGTACGTATGTGTGTATGTGTGTATGTTTGCATGTTTGTGTGTACGTATGTGTGAATGTGTGTACGTTTGCATGTATGTGTGTACATATGTGTGTATGTGTGTACGTTTGCATGTATGTGTGTACGTATGTGTGTATGTGTGTACGTTTGCATGTATGTGTGTACGTATGTGTGTATGTGTGTACGTTTGCATGTATGTGTGTACGTATGTGTGTATGTGTGTACGTTTGCATGTATGTGTGTACGTATGTGTGTATGTGTGTACGTTTGCATGTATGTGTGTACGCATGTGTGTATGTGTGTACGTTTGCATGTATGTGTGTACGTATGTGTGTATACATGTACGTTTGCATTACCACACTGCTCCAAACGCTGCTGGGTCTCGCACATTCTGCCGGCATCTCCAGTTGCATGTGCTCCTCCTCCGTGCCACTTGCAGCCCCTTCTGCGTTTTGTTGGAGGTTTCAGAAGGATGTGCATCGCCTCGGACAGGTTGTGCAGGGAGTGGGACGAGCAACGGAGAGGGCAACCAGCTTTCCCAACCATGGCGGAAAGTGGCATGGCACGTAGATTCAGGGATGCACAGAGATGATGGGAAGGGATGCACAGAGATGATGGGAAGGGATACACAGAGATGATGGGAAGGGATGCACAGAGATGATGGGAAGCGACGCACAGAGATGATGGGAAGGGATACACAGAGATGATGGGAAGGGATGCACAGAGATGATGGGAAGGGATGCACAGAGATGATGGGAAGGGATACACAGAGATGATGGGAAGCGACGCACAGAGATGATGGGAAGGGATGCGTTGCACCGCACCATGGTTCACTGGCATGCTGCAAGGTGGGACTGCAGCCATGTGGGCGAAAAAATGTGCTCGAGATGCCCTCAGCAGTACAGGCATTCTGCTCACGCCTGCGCACACGACGTGTGCCGGCATGCCTGGCGTGTGACTGCTGCATGTAGGTATGTCTGGATTGCTCTCTGTTTCTATTCTGTTGTTCTGAAGTATGTCTGGATTGCTCTCTACTTCTGTTTTGTTGTTCCGAANGTCGTTCCGAAGGATGTCTGGAGTGCTGTCTGTGTGGGAGGAGGAGCTCTTCCCCTCCTCTCACACCCCCCACCCCTTCCTCTCTTTGCTCTCCTTCCCACTGTTGTGCCACAAAAGCCAGGGCGGGTGGACCAGCTCCACTCAACGTGACATGGTCAGACGTCATCAGCCTTGCCTTATCCTTGCTTGTTTTCCCTTGCTTTTCTTCCATGCAACCCTAGCAGGTGGACTGGTCGTCGGGGCCGTTTGACATGACGCTGACGGACATAGACTACAAGCGAGCGCTCAACGCCACCAACGGCATCCCACCGCAGGGCATGCCTGGTCTGCAGCACAAGTGGGACCGCAAGCTCAACAAGCGGCAGCAGCGGTCGATGTGGACAGTGCGCAGAAAGTACATGGTCTACTCGTACCTCAGGAAGTAGACAAGCACAACACCTCGGTCTTGTGTTTGGAGGGGATGGTTTGAGGTGTCTACTTTTTCACCCCCTGGTGTGGCCCACTGTCCTCCCTCCCTCTCTGCCAGGGGGACACCGCACGAGTGTCCGCAATGGTCCGGGACACCAGCAGCAAGGCTGGCTCTCAATGGCTGATGTCATCAGCTCGATGCTAAACCTCGTGCGCCCGACTGGTGCAGGGGCTGTTCAGATTGAAGAGGCGCTGCGGGGAATGTGTCTTCCCTTCATCTGTTGTTTTGTACTTGGCAATCCACCATATTTGCCCTGCTGCTGTTGCACAGCGACCCCCAAAGTATTCTGTTGGCTGCCAGAGGGCAGTTCCATGCACCTCTGAGCCCTTCCGAGCAAAGAGAGTACACATCAAAACGTGTGATATGGGTGTGCTATCCATGCCGCTTCCACACATCCTCCACTTCCGATGCTCTGCACTCGTTTTTTTTTGGTGCCCAAGTCAGGGAACATTAGCATTCATGGTCCTTGGGAGTGGAGTTGGAGCATCTGAATCCTGCAGTTACTGCTTCGCAGGCATTTGACTCGTGGCTTTGTGATTGCTCTCCTCTGCCGCCATGGATGTTAGGAAATGTTTCAAGGGTAGGAATGCACACCAGCTTTGAGAAACTGCTAGGAATCTTTCTAGCCTTCTTGATGCTGATGTGGCGACATTGTCCAGTCAATTAGTGCACTAGCAAGCAAGTGGGCAAAAGAAACAAGGGGTAGGTTAAAGATACGCACAAAGTCTCATAGGTTCCAATAGAATAGTAATGCGAAGAGAAATGACAATTGACAACCACACAACATGGATATCTGTCATGTGGCACAGTGGGTGAGGCATGCGAAAGTGTCCTAAAAATTGGCCCAAAACTGCTGTTTTGGCAGTAATGATGTGCACAGGCATCCAAACGCAACACCGCCTGAACGTAGAATCTCGAGTCCGATGCTACGACTGGTCACACGCACATGTCCGACATCGGTCTGTAGTCACACAATGCAAAACATGCAGATTGGGCTCAAGAGCCAGTCCACAGAGAAAACTCTAGCGACTCCGAAAAGAACAGCAGAGCACCAAGCAAGCACCTGAGATGTCGTGGAAACTGTCTGGGAGCCACCAATTGTCAGTGCTCTGGCGCCAACTGGGTCTGCGTCAGGGATCTGCACGAGCACGAACACAACAGAGTGGTCATGTCATGGTAAGCCGAACAGAAAGACAGGGACGACTAACATCACAACAAGTCTGGGTCCATAAGAGAAGGGTGTGGTTGTGCTTAGGCATGTCGTTGCTGTTGGTATGTGTGGCTTCCACCCGTCATGAGCCACAGCCGTGGCAGCTACGGGTCCAGCTGGCGCCGGAGCACTGACGGTTGGTGGATCCAGCCACTAGCAGCTGCCAGACGGTTGCCACGACGTCCCGGGTGCTTGCTCGGGTGCTCTGCAGTTTTTCTGCAGGCGCTGGAGTTTTCTCGGTGGACTGGCTCTTGAGCCTGATTTGCATGTTTTGTATTGTCCGTTCACCGATCGATGCCGGACTTGTGCGTGTGACCAGTCGTAGCGTCGGGCTCGAGATTCTGAATCTCTAGGTTCCGACGGTGTTACGTTTGGATGTCTGTG
>SZWC01003281.1:65089-82825 GCA_023375785.1 Penium margaritaceum | reverse complement strand
GAGCGTGTATGGCGTTGCGTGAGAGTGTATGGCGGTGCGTGAGAGTGTATGGCGTTGCGTGAGAGTGTATGGCGTTGCGTGAGAGTGTATGGCGTTGCGTGAGAGTGTATGGCGTTGCGTGAGAGTGTATGGCGTTGCGTGAGGGAGTGCACGGCGCTGCGTGAGGGAGTGTACGGCACCGCGTGAGAGGGTTTGGCGCTGCGTGAGTATGCATGGCGTCGATAACTCTCATTATCCTGAAGTTGGCTGCATTTGACTGCTTGCATTATGCCAGACTGGACTACCTTGGTTCGCATCATTACCATCACAGCCCTGCACACACGCACAGCCTTTTCCACGTCAGAGTACCGTCCACTCCCACGCACACACCCCCAACCACCCAACACGCACTTACACAGAACTTACCTGCCATAGGTTTTGCTTGCCGCCCGTGAAGACGTTGGTGTGGATGGTGATGTCGCGCGGGTTGGGAGCACCCAGAAACTCCATGTCGATCTCCGCGTGCAGCGGATCGGCGTTGGAGCTCGTCATGTTGTCGATGAGGTAGAACGCCGGCACCATGCCGCCCGTCGAGACGCGCGGCAGCCGCATCTGAATGCTGAACACGCCCGCGTGGTAGAGGTTGCGCGATCGGAGCGCCGCAGCGCTACCGTGCATCAGCCGGAGTGTCGCGCCGCCATCGGGGCGCTCCCGGCAGGAGCCCATCGACCGGCACCAGTCGAACAGCTCAAAGTTCTGGCGAAACGAGGCGCGCTCGCGCGCCGCGATTTGCGCCGCGCGGTTGGCTTTGTTGCGGATGGCCAAGGCGCCAGGGACGAGGGTAGGGGTAATGAGGACTACGAGGAGGGCGAGGTAGAGGAGGGTAGGCGAGTCGACTCGCGTTGGAGCCATCTCGACTCCCCTGTCAGTACCGGTACTGGCGGCAGAGATCCGATGCGGGTGCAGAAAAAAATAGGAGTGTGGGTCGATGTGCGGGCGACCCGGGTGACTGGTTGAATGACGCTTTGAGCGCGTAGAGCGACAACAAGAAGAGACGCGATGAGAGGGCGGTGGCGAGGGCCTTCCAGGTAGTCTGCAGTGAGTTTCTGGAGAGAGCGGTCGGTGCGGCTGCTGCCTTCTAGGCGTCGACTCGAATGCTCTTTGGGCGTGGCAGGAATCCAACGCAGGTTGTTGTGGAAAGGTGTTTGCCCGTTTACGAGATGTACACGAACACGCTGCTGTGCAAGCCCTGCACTGGGGGTTGGATGGTTGGCAGTTGGCTGGTTGTTGGCAGCAGAGTTGGCGCAGCGGCAGCCGTGCCGCCGTGACAAACCACGTAAGCAGTGTCTTGTTTACTTGACGTGGTGGGAGGCCTTGTGAGAGGGCCAGGTTTGGCCGACGACTGGAGCTTCGACGATACATTGATCAAGGCTTGTTCCGTCCTTTTAAACAATGCAGCCGCCCCCACCGCCACCGGCCCCCGTGGTGCTGCGGAAGAATGCGGCAGGCAGCAGCTCGGCAGACGCGTCCGACTGTGTATGAAAACGGGGCGGACGTGCAAGCGCCCTGGCCACTCAGCGCCGAGCTTGGGGACCGAGCCGCGGCTGGACGCATCGTCACATGGCACGACGCTCGACGGGTGGGAGAGACGACGTTGGAGGCGGCGACAGCAAATGACGTAAGAGATTGCAATACGATGTAATGTCGAACATGAGCAGACAACAGCACCATGCGATGGTGCCATGATTGTCCCTCCGAATGACGAGTTTGGCACCCTTTGGCACCTTTGCGTAGATGCATCGTAATTCGATGGGTATGAGCACCACCCCGCCATGTAGTTTTACATCATCATGTGCGTAGACGATTGCGAGCGCGAATCCAGCCACCCTTGCTTCAAGGACGTGATGGACATCCACGGGTGACGTACGTGCGCTGTGCCCCGCCGCGTTTTGCGGCGGGGCACGGCGGGGACGTTTCTGTGAGAGGCGGTACGGACCTGCCACGTCAGCCATGCAGTTGAAAACGAGAAACGTGGGGTGTGACTGCTATTGGCATAGATAAACGTTCACGACGAGTTTCCGTCACGAGAGTCCGCGACACGTCTCTCTGTGCTCGTCGAGAAGATCTAGTTTTGCTCACCTGTGGTGGTCCAGTCCGGACGGCTATGCGTCGCCTCTCGCGTTCGTTTTCTGTGATCGGCGAATCGTCGGACGAAACTACGTCGCTTTCTTGACAGAAATCTTTAGTTCTTACCTCTAGTTTGTGACGGCCAAAAAAGATTGCTACATTTTTGCTCAATTTCCACCCTGCTTTTAATTGGGCTGAATGCTGCTGCGAGGTCAACTCGAGTCCAGGACGAACATGGCTATTTTCTCCGGGGAAAACGCTATTCGGGCTGTAGCCACCACCTGTCGAACCAGCTTCTGGACGGGGTCGGTTAGCGTGGAAGCGGACGAATCTTTGTCCAGAGGAGCGGAACAAGAATGAGGAAAGACCGCCCTAGCCGGAATCTGGTGGTCCTCCGATTCATTGCGTCCCGGACACGTTCTTGCCTTCAACCGACCGCATGACCGGTAGGAAACCTGCCGACCATCTGAAACAGGGCATCGTGGCCGTGCACAGGGCTCCAACTTAGGACCCCCTTGCTGCCGAGTCCACCGTCAAATCCGCGTCGAGTTCCCCGCAGCGTCAGACGACAGCGCAGCGGGGACACGTTGGAACCAACACACAAGAAGTGAAATTCCTCAAATCCAGTCTCTTTCAACCACTAAAAAAGTGTCTGCCCTAGTGCATCCCTTACACGAAGCTACGGAGATATCGACCAAACATACACTTCTTACATTTATATGACCTAAAAAGCAACGTTAAATTATATAGAAAAACGGCCAGTACGAGGCCTTATCCTCGAGAAGGTGACACGTATCTCGACGATTTCCGAACCAATGCCTGCGATGTTTTCTGACACAAGAGTAACGGACAATGTGAGGGGCTACCCTAGCAGAGAGACAAGCCCAGTTGTAAACTCATTTCGTGCTGAGCAGCAGGTTCAAAGCAAGGATTGGGTAAATCCAAAATAAAAATTAGCAAAAAATGATTATGAAATAAATGGTTATATATATTTCATAACGATTTGATGGAGTCCAATGAAGAGATCGTGTTCAAGTGATAATACAATTTTTCACTTCATTCATTTTGGGGCATAGCACCCATAACACCCATAAACGGAGGGGGTACGGAACGCCCTACCCAGCGAATTAATAATTAATTCTTCCATGCCCACTTGCTTCACCTTGCTTGATCAGCGGCATGCTCCGCTGATCGAGCGAAGCGAGGTGGGGCATGTTGACCCCCCTCGCGATTCTCACTCCCACGCGAGAATCGCGATCGAGCGATAAGCTCTTTGTTTTTTTTTTTTTTTCCGACACGCAAAACCCCTAGTTTGATTTAGGGTTTTGTATGTTTTGCGTGGGCTCCGCCCACGCAAAACATAAAACCCAAAATCAAACTAGGGGGTTTCCGTGTTGAAAAACAAAAACAAAACAAAAAAAACAAAGAGCTCGTCGCTCGATTGCGATCAAGCGAAAACGACCGTTTTCGAGTTCGAGCGGAGACGCTTTTTTTCTTCTTTTTCTCACTCCCAGACTGTAAAGATTTTCCATTCAAAGCGTAGTCAAAACCTACCCCGAATTACATTCAGAGTTTAGGGTTTTATTTTTGCGCGGGCTCCTGCTCGGCTCCGCGTTAGCGGGGCCCAGCAGGTTCCCTTTCAACGCATGGGGAGTCTCGGACCCCCCATGGGAACCATGAGCAAACAACCCCCCCCCCCACGAACATTCACAAACCCCTCGAATGAGGGGTTTTTGAATGTTCGAAGTGATTGATGACGTCAGCATGTTGACGCTGCATTGCATACAGCGTCGACATGCTGCGTTTTCTTGCTGTCCGTGGGTAAACTGTCAATATTCTCAGGTCCGTGGGCAGGGGAGTCTTATTCTTCCAAACGCCGGGTAGGGCATACACACAATCGAATTTTGTGGGTAATCCCTATTGTGCTTTGTGCCGTTCCTGTACAGTTTACTGTGACCACTCGGCCGTGTCCATAGTCGTGCAGATCCCTGAGGCAGGCGACCCTGGTGACACCGGTGCGACAACAGGCGGCGGACTACCAGCTTGGAGCTGACCGACCACTGTTCAAGAGCCCCAGATGCCACCGGGACTCTTTGCTGTGTTTTTTACGTCTTGCAGGCGTCTTTCGGCGGACTGGCCATGAGGCCTATTTGCATATTTTTACATTGTATGTCCTCTGTCTGTCAATGGATGCATACATGTGACCAGTCGTAGCGTCCGTCTTTTGATTTTGCACGTCTAGGTTCAGACGGCGTAGCATTCAGACATGTGTGCGCAGAGTTACGACCAAAACAGTTGTTTTGGGCTGGTTTTATGACAGCTTTTGGACTGCCGCGTGCGACACCCGCCGTGCGCCGCGGCAGGTATTTATGCCATGGACCTGTCATTTGTCATTTCTCTCTGCATATGCTATATTGAAGCATTCTGACACTGTGCCTTGTGTCTCTTAGCCAAACCCTTGCCGTTGTGTGTACGACCTGTGACTGTCGTCACCGTCTGATCAGGCACTGACGCCTGGTCAGCGGCTGTGTTGCTAGGAAGCTTCTACGCACTTTCTCTTGGTATCAGAGGAGTGAGACAGTTCTCACTGAGTTGCGTAGCAGAGACGCAGCAGATCAGCAGCAGTGAGAGTCACCGCTGCAACAGAGTTCCTGGGGTCTGTTGGAGACGGCTTGTCGCCGTCAACGCACTCCACCCACCACGTGAGATCACAGCTGCAGAGGTAGCAGCAGCGGCGTGTACCGCCACGTAGAGGTGCGTGGCGGCTGCAGTGCGTGCAGCCGCCCTCCCACAGCCGCAGCAGTAGAGCAGCAGCAGCAGAGGCGGCGGCAACAGTAGCGCAGCAGCAGCGACCGCAGCAACAGCGTGGCAGCAGCGGCGGCAATAGCAGCGCAGCAGCAGCGTCGGCAGCAGCAGCGTTGTTGATGCAGCGTGCGGGCTTCCACGCTCGTTGCTTAAGTCAGCTGCCCCCTCAGTCTACTGCTCTAGAGTCTAAGTCTGGAAGCTCTGGGTTTGTTACTGAGAAATGCACACGCCAGAGTTAGCGCCAGAAAGCAGCTGAAAAGTGATAGTAACTGATTAGGAATGAAGAATGAACAACAATGGGGGACCCCTCCAAGTTCTAGCCCCCCCCCAGCTGTGTAGAGCTTGTTACTCAGTTCATCGGCCAATCAGAAAATAGCTAATTTCAGGCTGGCAGGTGTTCTCGGTGAGGCCTTCCAGACGGCTTACAGCCCAAAACCCGGGCGTCGTCCGTTTTGCCTGAAAACTGGACCATACCATAATACCGACGCTGCGAACGCAGTCGTGTGGTCAGAATCTGCTAGAAAAATAGTAGCGAGGAGTTATGGCAGCCTGAACCCAGGCAGTGCCCATGATGGTTTATGCTGCCAAACAAGGCCATGCAACATGCAGTAGGGACCCTAGGCAGCGCATGACGAAGCAGGCACGACAGTGCGCGCTGGACGCATGCAGACAGCGACTGCGGTGGCAGTGACTGCCGGCAGCGCGATCGCCGAGGAGGCCTGCCGATGGAGCTGAACACGTCGCCGGAGAGAGGGGGCTCCAGCGAACTGCGAGACGACCTCAGCGTGCGTCGGCTCCAACGGACGACAATCCATCAGCGTCGAGTCTCGCCGTCAATCATTTGCACGCCGATGTACACAAGCCGGGAGGACACAACAGAGCACAATGAGCGCAAAAACCAACACTCCCCCATGACTCACAGGCGTAGTGCACATGGGCGGGCAGAGACACGGTCAACACACAGACTCCCCCAGGACACGCAGAAGTGCAGGCAGAGACAAAGAGAGCAAGTCACGGACACACGCTGACTGAACTCACAGCCTTCTTAAACGAGTCCCGCTTTAGTGCCTTGGTCAGGAAGTCAGCCAACTGCCGTGTTGTCTCAACCCACACGATGTTGATGCTGCCGTCGTGCAACAACGAACGCACATAGTGATACTCAACATTGATGTGCTTTGTGCGAGTGTGATGCACACCGTCATTGTCTGCAATGACCATGGCACTCTCATTGTCACAATGCAAGGTGATGGATGCGACAGACTGACGCAACTCGGACAACAGACGACGCAACCACACACTCTCACACGCGCCTGAGCCAAGGGCCACGTACTCAGCCTCAGCAGTGCTGCGTGCAATGCACCCCTGCTTGCCACTGCGCCAGGACACAGCTGTGCCCCCGACCAGAAAGATCCACCTAGTGCGACTCTTACCGTCTGGACTGCCGGCCCAGTCACTGTCGGTGTAACCCACTGCAACGACGGACGGCTGACGGCGGAACATGAGGCCTCGCCGAGGGGTCGAGACGACATAGCGCAGTACTCGGATCGCGGCCTCAAAGTGGAGGTGACGCGGCTCCTGAGAGAACTGGGCCAGGAGGTTAACGGCGAACGCGATGTCTGGACGCGTCGTCGTCGCCAGGAACATCAGTGACCCGATGACCCGCAGATACGTGGTCACATCAACTGGCTCCCCCACNCTGGGCAACCAGGCTGAACAATGCCCGGCTAGTGGAGAACCGGCCAACTGGGGCGAAGATCTGGTCGTAATCGATCCCAGGGACCTGAGAAAACCCCTTTGCTGGTAGACGGGCCTTGTACTTGTCCAAGGATCCGTCGGGCTTCCACTTACGCCGGAAGACCCACTTGGCACCAATGGCCTTTCGACCTGGAGGGAGGTCGACGAGGTCATACACGTGGTGCTGTTGGATAGCGGCGAGCTCCTCGGCACAGGCAGCATCCCACTGTGCGGCCTCAGGGGAGGCTCGAGCCTCGCGTAGGGTGGAAGGGTCCTCTGGGCGCGCTGTGGACCAGACTGAGAGGGCATGTGCATCACGAGCCCTAGGTGGGATGCGTGTGAGTGCAGCCACAACAGCATGCCGATGCTCGTGATGAAGCATGGCGTACCCCAATGCAGAGCCCAGGTGAAGGTCTGCGATAATGGCAGAAGTGGTCAGGCGGAGAGCCTTTGTGCCAGGGTCCCCACTCACGACCGAGTGAGTGGAGGAGACACGGGGAGCCACGGGGGGTCGAGGCGCCACGGAACGGGGAGCGACGGTCTGCGCGCTCACTGTCGGCCGAGGTCGGAGGCTGCCGCCTGGATCACGTGTGTAGCGCGGTCGGGCAGAAGATGGTGCTGAGTCCGACGGGCCGACGGAGGCGGACGGTGCTCCTGGTCCGGAGGAGCCAGTAGACGCCACAGGCGCTGCTGGGCCAGAGGGGCCAGCGGACACAGCTGGGGCTGCCGGGCCAGAGGGGNAGCGGACGCGACTAGAGCCGTCGGCCCGGGGGGGGCCATCGGAAGTGACTCGAGCTACCGGCCCAGAGGGACCAGCGGACGCGATTGGGGCTGCCGGCCCGGAGGGGCGAGCGGACGCGACTGGAGCCGTCGGCCCGGAGGGGCCATCGGAAGCGACTGGGGCTGCCGGCCCAGCGGACGCGACTGGGGCTGCCGGCCCGGAGAGGCCAGTAGACGCCACTGGGGCAACTAGCTCAGAGTGGCCAGCGGACGCGAGAGGGGCTGCAGGCCCGGAGTGGCCAGCGGACGCGACTGGGGTTGCCGGCCCGGAGGGGTCGGCGGACGTGACTGGGGCTGCCGGCCCGGAGGGGCCAGAAGACGCGACTGGGTCAGCTGGCTTGGAGGGGCCAGCGGCCGCGACCGGGGCTACCGGCTCAGAGGGACGGAGTGATGTGTCACCCGAAAGCGACAGGACGGAGGACGGACTCACCACTCCCCCACGCGACGGGAGGGACACGAACGAGCCGGAGCGGATGAGGTCGCGGGGAAACAGGTCCTCGAAAAAGAGGGCATCGCGGGACTCGACGATGCAGTGTCGGGATGGGTCCCAGAAGCGCCAGGCCTTGGACTGACGAGACACGCCGAGAAAGGTGCACGGGCGTCCGCGGGGGGGCGAGCTTGCCACCCTGCTGTGGGGCGGGCAGCCACACAATAGCTACGCAGCCCCAGACGCGAGCCGGGCGGAGGTCAGCACGCCGACCGCACCAGTGCTGATAGGGCGTGGACTGGCGGGGAAGGGGACCGTGAGGAACCTGGTTCCAAACCCAGGTCATGTAGGCCATGGCCTCAAAGTAGAAGCCATCGGAGAGACCGGACTCGACTCGCATGGTGCGGACGGCGTCGGCCATGGTACGGTTCCACCGCTCGGAGACGCCGTTCTGGGCGGGTGTGTAGGGCGCAGACGTCTCATGGCGGATACCACGGGAGGTGAGAAAGGTCGTGGCCTCACCCAGGTACTCACCACCGCGATCGGAGCGAAAGCGACGAAGGGGGTGGCCACACTCGCGCTCCGCGAGGACAAGCCAGTCCTGAATGGTTCGGGCGACATCGCTCTTCTGCCGAAGGCAAAAGACCCAACGGTAGCGAGAGTAGTCGTCCGCCAGAGTGAGGACATAGCGGCCATGCTCACCGACGGACTCGGTGGGGAGAGGGCCCATGACGTCCGAGTGGACAAGGTCAAGGGGGGCGGACGCCCGTGAGGAAGAGGGGGTACGTGGACCGGTGCATCTTGCCCTGAGCGCAGTCAATGCACTCAGTGGGGCATGGGAGAGGGAAGGTCTCCGGGTCAAGGCCCTTGGCTGGGTGGGTGCGGAGCATGCTCTCTACTGCGACAGAGTGGACGTGGCAAAGGCGGCGGTGCAAGAGGTGGGTGTGCTGAGGAGAAAGCATGCTGGTAACGAACACATGACCGGTCGCAGCCGACGAGGAGGAGACGGGAGGGGAGGAAGAGAGGCGGGAAACGTGCCACAAGTTGCCACGGGCGGTGGCGTGCAGGACGACAAGACTTGACGGACGCAACGACACAGTGCCGACACCACGTGAGTGCACAACGTCCATGCTCATGCGGTCAAGGGCAGTCACGGACAGGAGGCTGAGCTCGAGACCAGGGACAAAGAGAACATCGGTCAAAGTAATGTCACCGGCCGGACCACGGAAACGAACGACGCCTATCCCACGGACAGGCAACACCTGTCCGGAGCCCATCCGGACCCCGGAGACATCGCCAACGGGACCGAGCATACTCAAGGCCTCGCGCGAGGCCGTAATGTGATGCGTGGCCCCGGAGTCGATGATCCAGGTCTCAGCAGGGTCCTGGACAGGGGTTGCAAGATCAGTCACAGTCACATGGCAGCAAGCGAGGGACGCGGACACGGTGGACGGAGGAGCGAAACGAGACTGCCAGTCGTCAAGCTATGCAATGTCGTCAAGGAGTGGGGTGGATGAGATCACTGGAGACGACGATACAGACGAGGAAACGGGACACGACCGTAGCTTAGTCTCAGTCATGCAGGGATGGGCCGGAGGGCAGGAGGTGACGCAACTCGCACTTCCTTGGGGAGGAGGGCGAGGGAGGCCAACCTGGAGCGCGATGAACTGCTCCAGCTGACGCTCTCGGGATGACGGCCCAGGAGTGTAGACAGACTGCGGAGTGACGGCGCCAGAGCCCGGGTGGTGGGGTGACTGAGCCGGCAAAGGAAGCGGAGGTGCCAACGGCTGAGGGTAGTACTGCTGCGGGTAGTACTACTGCGGCGCGGGTGGCTGTAGGACAGGCGGAGCTGTCGGAGTGGCAGAGGTGCTGGACGAGGCCGGAGTGGTAGGACCAGCAGTAGCGACGGCGGCAGAGGCGAGGCGGCGCTCCCGCTGGCGTCGCATGGTGGCGATGACGCGGGCCTCGTCCATCGGGAGAGGGCACGTGAACCACCCGTGCCCAGGCTGCCCACAGTTGTGGCAGACCGAGCCACTACCGCTGGGACCGGTCGATGACTGCTGCTGCTGCTGTTGCGATGGACCCTTGCCCTTCTTGTTCCGGCTTTTCTTCTTCTTCCCTGAGGGCGATGGGGTAGCTGCGACAGGGGAGGCAACGGCCANCTGGAGCGCGATGAACTGCTCCAGCTGACGCTCTCGGGATGACGGCCCAGGAGTGTAGACAGACTGCGGAGTGACGGCGCCAGAGCCCGGGTGGTGGGGTGACTGAGCCGGCAAAGGAAGCGGAGGTGCCAACGGCTGAGGGTAGTACTGCTGCGGGTAGTACTGCTGTGGCGCAGGTGGCTGTAGGACAGGCGGAGCTGTCGGAGTGGCAGAGGTGCTGGACGAGGCCGGAGTGGTAGGACCAGCAGTAGCGACGGCGGCAGAGGCGAGGCGGCGCTCCCGCTGGCGTCGCATGGTGGCGATGACGCGGGCCTCGTCCATCGGGAGAGGGCACGTGTACCACCCGTGCCCAGGCTGCCCACAGTTGTGGCAGACCGAGCCACTACCGCTGGGACCGGTCGATGACTGCTGCTGCTGCTGTTGCGATGGACCCTTGCCCTTCTTGTTCCGGCTTTTCTTCTTCTTCCCTGAGGGCGATGGGGTAGCTGCGACAGGGGAGGCAACGGCCATGGAGGCAATGGTAGGGGCGGCGACGGCAGGGGATGCAAGGGCCTCCGTGTGATGGAGTTGGTACTCCTGGTGAGCTTCCTCAATGCGAAGGAAAAGCTCATATTCCTAGGGCATGAGAGTGCCCTGGGCCTCCATGGTGGTGAGGACGTCGTGAGGGTAGTGGACGAAGAAGTCCGCGTATGCGCTGGTGGCGCCGCGCTTGGTGGTGAGGAGCGCGGACAGAGGGGGTGGAGCCGACTTGCCGAGTCGACGGAGGATGTCCTCCGCTCGCTGCCAGTAGGCAGTGACCGTCTCGGCCTCCCCCATGTGTAGGGAGTTGAACTCCCGGAGCAGACGGCTGATCTCAGTGTCGCTGGACAGACGATGGGGTCTGGTGAGGACGTGCCAGGCGGCTGCCGGGTCTGGGATGGCGCCAGCGGTGAAGTCGCCGAGGAAGGGCTCTAGGGCAAGGCGGGAAGCTAGAGGGGCGACTGGTACAAGGGCGCGGACGGTGCGACCAGCGTCATATAGCTGGTCGGCCTGGGTGGAGTCGTAAGGGAGGGTGTAGTATGCCCACAGACCGTCACCCTGCGCCCAGATCCGGAAGCTGAGCTCCCAGCTCCGGAACTGCTCGCCGGCCTGAAGCGGCGGTGGCGGCGTCTCAAAGTCCTTCTGCCTATGGCCGGCACCCAGAGTGGGGCCAAGGACGGAGGTCAACGTCTGCCGTTGGCACTGAGTCTGCTGCTGCGCTAAGTAGTACGTGGCGGCGGACACAGCGGGACTAGCGTGCCCTGGAGGAATGAATGACGGCAGCGCGCTGGTGGCGGTTTGGGAGGCGACTGGCTGTAGCGCCGCAAGCTGCTGTGTCAAGGCGGCGAGTTGTTGCTGAAGAGCAGCAAGTGTGTTAGGGGTGCCGCCAACGTTACCAGTGGGCTGCTGCTGCTGGTGTTGCTGTTGTAGGGGCGGTGACTGCTGTTGTATGGGCGGCGGCTGCTGCTGTTGCAGCGGTGGCGGCTGCTGTTGTAGAGGCGACGGCTGTTGCTGCTGCAGCGGTGGTGGCTACTGCTGTATGGGCGGCGGCTGCTGCTACTGCAGCGGCGGCGGCTGCTGCTATGGAGGCGGTGGCTGCTGCTGCTGCAATGGCGGCGGCTGCTGCTGCTGGTGCGGCGGCGGCAGCTGCTGTTGCCGTGGCGGCGGCGGTTGCTCCTGCTGCGGCGGCGGCGGCAGCTGCTGCTCCTGTGGCGGCGGCGGGTGCTGCTGCTGCAGCGGCGGCTGGTGCTGCTGCTGCTACTGCTGCTGCAGCAATCGCTACAAGAAAGGAGGGGTAGGGGTCCCCCCATCAGAGAAGGACCCCTCCTCGCTGGGACTACCAGCCATGCCTTGGTGTGTGTGTGTTTCTTTTTTTTTGTCTTTGTGTTGCTGATTTCAGCTTGAGGTTGGGGAAGTGGGGAATCTACCCACTCCTCTGGACTTCCCCCTTTCCCCTTTTCCCCTTCTTCTCACCCTCCTTTTTTTGTTTTTGTTTTTTTTTGTCTTTGTGTTGCTGATTTCAGCTTGAGGTTGGGGAAGTGGGGAATCTACCCACTCCTCTGGACTTCCCCCTTTCCCCTTTTCCCCTTCTTCTCACCCTCCTTTTTTTGTTTTTGTTTTTGTTTTTTTTGTTGATGACGTCAGCAGTGACGTCAGCAGTGACGATAGCAGAGGGGTGCTGACGTCAGCAGCGGCAAATGTTGGGGCCGCCGCTGCTGCTGTTGGTGTTGATGCTGCTGCTGCCGCTGCTGCTGCTGCTGATGTTGCTGCTGCTGCTCCTGCTGCTGCTGCTGCTGCCGCTGCAGCTGCTGCTGCTGCCGCTGCAGCTGCTGTTGCAGTTGCTGCTGCTGTTGCTGCTGCTGCTGCAGCTGTTTGCTGCTGCTACTACTGCTGTTGCTGCTACTGCTTCTGCTGCTGGTGCTGCTGCGGGTGCTGCAGCTGCTGCTGTTGTAGCTGATGCTGCTGCACTTGCAACTACAGGTGCTGGTGTTGCGAGCTGCAGCAGTTGCTGTGGCTGCTGCTGCTGCAGCAGCGAGCTGCTGGAGCTCGCTGCTGCTGCAGAGTGCTGTTGCAGCTGCTGCGTGCTGCAGCAGCTGCTTGCTGCAGCTACAGGCTGCTGCAGCGAGCTGCGGGGGTGGGGGAATTTTTTTGTTGCCTTTTTTTTGTGTTCTTTTCTTCTCTTGTCAGAGCGGGCAGCAGCCCGCTGTCTGTTACGAGCAGCGGGCTGCTGCTTGCCTAGCAGCAGCGAGCTGCTACTCGCTGGCAGCAGCGGGCTGCTGCTCGCTGCTCGCTCGCTGCGAGCAGCGGGCAGCAGCAGCCGCGGCTGGTAGCTACCACCTACTGCTCGCTGCTGCTGCTGCTGCAGCTGGCGGCTCCTGTAGCTCGCTGCAGCAGCTACTGTAGCCCGCTGCTGTTGCTGCACGCTACTACAGCTGCTGCTTGCTGCGGCTGCTGCCTGCTACTGCTGCGAGCTGCTGTAGCGGGCTGCTGCTGCTGCACGCCGGTGCTGCTGCTACACGCTGCTGCTGCTGCTGCGAGCTGCTGCTGCTGCGGGCTGCTGCTGCTACTGCTGCGAGCTGCTGCTGCTACGGGCTGCTGCGAGCTGCTGCTTCTGCCTGCCGCTACTGGTGGTGCCAGTCACTGCACCTGGGTGACGTTGCCGCATGCGTCGTTGCCCACAGACGTTAGACGCTGCCCACCGCTCACCTCCTCGCGTCACGCGTGGGGGTCAGTGCTGCCGAAAAATTTCGGCAGCATTTCCCCTGGCCCAGTGGCCGTGGGAAAAAATCTGACGCCGCCACCAGGAGGGTCAATGCTGTCAGAAAAAATCCGGCAGCATTTCCCCTGCACTGGCGCGTATGGTGGTCCGCCGGCGTTGTCTGGCACCTGTTCGCCAGTCTTCTGCTGCTGCTGCTACGCTCTGGCTCTGATACCAAAATGGAAAACTATGCAGCAGGTTGGGGCAGCAGCATTGTTGATGCAGCGTGCGGGCTTCCATGCTCGTTGCTTAAGTCAGCTGCCCCCTCAGTCTGCTGCTCTAGAGTCTAAGTCTGGAAGCTCTGTGTTTGTTACTCAGAAATGCGCGCTCCAGAGTTACCACCAGAAAGCAGCTGAAAACTGATAGTAACTGATTAGGAATGAAGAATGAACAGCAATGGGGGACCCCTCCAAGTTCTAGCCCCCCCCCCCAGCTCTGTAGAGCTTGTTACTCAGTTCATCAGCCAATCAGAAAACAGCTAATTTCAGGCTGGCAGGTTTTCTCGGTGAGGCCTGCCAGACGGCCGACAGCCCAAAACCCGGGCGTCGTCCGTTTTGCCTGAAAACTGGACCATACCATAATACCAACGCTGCGAACGCAGCCGTGCGGTCAGAATCTGCTAGAAAAATAGTAGCGAGGAGTTATGGCAGCCTGAACCCAGGCAGTGCCCACGATGGTTTATGCTGCCAAACAAGGCCATGCAACATGCAGCTGGGACCCTAGGCAGCGCATGACGACGCAGGCACGACAGTGCGCGCTGGATGCATGCAGATAGCGACTGCGGTGGCAGTGACTGCCGGCAGCGCGATCGCCGAGGAGGCCTGCCGATGAAGCTGAACACATCGCCGGAGAGAGGGGGCTCCAGCGAACTGCGAGACGACCTCAGTGTGCGTCAGCTCCAACAGACGACACTCCATCAGCGTCGAGTCTCGCATTCAGTCATCTGCACGCCGATGTACACAAGCCGGGAGGACACAACAGAGCACAGTGAGCGCAAAAACCAACACAGCAGCGGCAGCGGCAGCAGCAGAACAGCAGCAGCAGCGGCAGTCGCGGCGGCCACAGCAGAGTAGCAGCGGCAGTAGCAGAAGCAGCAGCGCAATAGTGACAACAGCAGCAGCGCGTGGCGGCGGCAGCCAGCAGCAGCGGCAGTCGCGGCGGCCACAGCAGAGTAGCAGCGGCAGTAGCAGAAGCAGCAGCGCAATAGTGACAACAGCAGCAGCGCGTGGCGGCGGCAGCCAGCAGCAGCTGCAGCGCGCAGCAGCAGCTGCAGCGCGCAGCAGCAGCAGCAGCAGCACAGCCGCTGCTGCCACCGCTGCACATGCAGGTACGCAGCTGCACCTGTAGCTGACAGCACAGCTGCAGCAGCAACTGGGCGGAAGCTGCTGCGCAGCTTCCGTGGAGCTGCCGCGCGCCACCGCGAAGCGGCTCCACACTTGTGCAGAACCGTGACAAAAAAAAGGAGGGGACGAGCTGACGCCAGCATTGTTGATTGCTGACGTCATCAGGTCGTGCTGACGTCAGCATTACACTTAGCAAAACGTTCACCCGGAAAGTCAAAAGTTGCCAGCGTTTCAACTCCTCGAGAACCGCAGATGGTTTTGAAATCCGATAAACTTGACCTGTCGTCCCATAGTGAGCGGCGACATGAGTTCGCCCGACGACAAGGACAAGGGGCCAGGTGATCCCTCCTCCTCTTCTTCAGGGGTATTGAGCCCTCGCTCGCAGGCCATTGTGGACCTGCGCAGCTAGCAGGATGAGCTACGTCGTCTGCAGCGAGAGCAGACTGACGCGATCCGCACGCTGACTGAGCTTCTGCGTGCACAGTCCACGGCTCCTTCGCGGATTTCTGAGGGAGCTGCCGGCGTTGCGGCCTCTACCCAGCACTCGGCCCAGGTGCCCGTGACAGGTGCTCCGCCTGCTTCACCTCCTGTTGTGGTTTCTCCACCACCTGCTGACCTCCTTGATGACGAGCCATTCATGCCAGGCTTCGAGGATGACTCCCAGGAGCAGGAGATTCATCTTTTACAGGAGTGCCTTCGTCAGCTGCAGACGGGTACCCGACCTCCACCCGTGTCCCCGATACGATCGTCACTTGACTTCCCCGGTGATCATCCTCTCCCAGGAGTTTTATGTCTCTCGCCCTCCTCAGCCTGCGGTTACTCTCCCCACGGAGCGACAGCCAAAGGACTTTGAGGCACCACCTCCACGGTACATCAACGAGGATGGCTTCGACTGCTGGGAGATCCTGTTTCAGGTGTGGGCCACTTCCGAGGGAGTGTGGCCTTACTACCACAGCCCATACCAATCTACAGATCCAGCACAGGCGCTGACAGCAACCCAGGCCATGCGCGGACTTCTCTATGCCATGCCACGCGAGACTGTCGACGACTTCCGCCCCTTCCTCGGCGAGGCTGGCACAGGCACCGGAGCCGATCCTTGTGGAGGCTGGGATCTGGCGTTGTCCCTACTGGCCGCAGAGACGCACGCCACCCGTGCGTCACACATTTGTGCCTTCCACTTGCTCCGTCAGGGGCCAGCGGAGCCTGCGGCAGATTATTGGCGACGCGCCATGCGTATCTACATGCATCTGGGGACCTCAAGGGGCACACAACTGTGGGCGCTTCGGACGATCATGCTCGGAGTTCACCTGGAGTACACCGACATCTTCACACGGTACAGCGACGCTGCCCTCGAGCCTTTCTCAGCCACTCTGCAGCTGCTCCCTTGGGCGCATCAGCTTATCCTCCAGATGACATCGGCCCGCGAGGCAGCAGTAGCGCATCAGGAGACTTCCCTCGCTGCAGCGGTCATCGCATCACCACCATCTTCCCTCCTGCAGTCACCCTCATCCACCTCCATCACTACCTCATCTTCCTCCTCCTCTTCGACCCCGTCTACACCCACGCAGACGCAGGGCGTTGCAGCAGCTGCCCAAGGGAAGAAGAAGAGTAGGAGGCGCGGATCGGGTCAGCAGCAGCCGTCATCCAGTGGTAGCAGTGGCCGTTTTGTGCATTGCTATAACTGTGGAGGCGCCCATCGCTACAACGAGTGCCAGCAGACGCTTGACAGGGCGCGCATCACTCGTGGGCTTCAGGCTGCCCATGCTTCTCGCACCACGTCCGGCACGTCGCCTGCACACTCCTCTAGACGCGCGGCGACCACGATTGCAGTTGTTCCTGCGTCCTCACCAGCGAGCAGCAGTGATCCAGACCCACGCAACCGCACCATCGCCGAGCTTCGTCATCTTTTGGCGCTTCGCTTTCAGGGAGGTGCGAGTCTGTTGTCATCGTCAAGTGGGTCACAGACTGCTTGTTTGTCCGTCCTCGTGACTCCTGATGACACGTGTGGGGGAGCACAGTCAGCATGTGATGATGATGGGCCTGACTGCACTGATTGGATTCATGAGTCTCACCTTCGTGATGTACGTCGTTCCTTCCCACTGACGGCTCAGCGTCCCTCTGATGCCGAGTGTTCCATTTCTCGTTGTACAGTGACGTCCACCAGTCGTGACTCCGGTGGCACTTGGATCATCGATTCCGGTGCCACCCATCACATGACGTGTCGTCGTAGTGACTTTGTGGTACTTGGTCCTGTCACGACTGTCCGTTCTGTTTGTTCAGGCTCTGGTCAGTCCTTGCCGGTCCACGGTGTTGGGGCTGTATGCTTTGATGGTCCGTCTGGCCCCCTGTATCTCTCTGACGTGCTGTTTGTGCTTGATCTTGAGCCTAGTCTGCTGTCTGTGCCTGCCTACACTCTGATGGGTCTCTCCGTTGAGCACACCGCTGATTCAGCGACTGTGACTGCTCTTGACACCCGTAGCATTGTCCTGCGTGCTTCACTTATAGATGATTTGTATCGCATTGCTCGGCCCTCCTCCCCTTGCTCTCCCTCCTCCTTTGGTCGCGTTTTTGTCACTGGTGTTTTATCCCTGGAACACCAGCGGTTTCTTCACCGTCGTTTGTGTCACGTGGGCTCTGACACTGTGTCGAAGCTCATTCGGACACAGCCTGCTCTCGGTCTTGACGTGGCTTCTTTTGAGAAGCCACCCAAGACCGACTGTCTTTTTTGCGCTCAGGGGAAGATGCACTAGTGCACTTACCCTGATTCGCATTCCCGAGCACTGAGGCCTCTCGAGTTGGTCCACTCGGACGTGCTCGGTCCTCCCCCGGTCGAGTCCCTGTCTGAGAGGGGCCGGTATGTTCTGACGCTGACTGATGACTTCACCCGGATGCGGTGGGTCTACAGTCTGCGTCAGAAGAGCGACGCCGCCCTTGCGGTTCGGCTCTGGCTCGTGATGGATGAGCGACAGTCTCGCCACACGCTACATACTTTCTGCTCGGATCGCGGCGGCGAGTTCCTCGATGAGATGGACTCCTTCTTTGTTGAGCACGGCATTTATCATTAGGTCTCCGCTCCTGCTACCCCACAGCAGAACGGTGTAT
>SZWC01003281.1:47731-62542 GCA_023375785.1 Penium margaritaceum | reverse complement strand
TGAGCGTTGGAACCGCACCATGGAGGATGCGGTTCACGCCATGCGGTCTGAGTGCGGTCTCCCGGAGTCCTTCGCCTTCGAGGGTTTCGCCTACATGACTTGGGTCTGGAACCGCCTCCCGCATGGTCCGTTTCCAGATCATGTTACACCGTATGAGCTCTGGTTTGGCCACCGTGCTGATCTTCGTCTCGCTCGCATCTGGGGTTCCCTGGCCTCCGTGTGGTACACCGAGGACCAGCAGGGGTCCAAGGTGTCCCCTCGGGGTCGCTTGTGTGCCTTCATCGGCATCTCCCCGTGGTCGAAGGCCTGGCGCTTTTGGGACCCCACTCACCGTCGTGTCATTGAGTTCCGTGTTACGCTGTTTTTTTAGTCACTCACATACCGTGATCTGACTTCGATCACAACCCTCTCTGCAGCTCATGTCCCTTCCTGTGAGAGGCCTCGACAGATGGGGGAGACTTCTCTGCCAGCGTCCATTCCTCGTCGAGCTGATGTATCCGCTCGAGTCCCCTCTCGGTCTCCAGCACTTGATGATCCGGGTATCATTGCTGTTGGTGCAAAGATCCCGCCTGTTCAGCCTGTTTCACACCGCACAGGTACCGCTGCTCTCACGCCTCCTCCTGCATCATCACCTGTGTCTACCGGCACCCCTGCTCCGGCGTCTGACCCAGTCCAGCCCACTCCTGTCCCTACGTTGGCTGACACTCCTATCTCAGTGTCCAGGCCAGCCTTGCCTGCTGTCACACCCAGCTCTGTGTCCCCCACACACGCATCTCCTTGCACAGCATCTCCGGCTGCCTCGTCTCAGCCCTCACCAGCTGTGGTCGTACCTGTCCCTCTAGTTGTACCTGTTCCTGAGCCTGAGGTGGGCCCCTCGACCTCCGGTTACTCCCGTGAGCCCGGTGGCCGCCTTCGACCATTGGATTCCGGAGCTCAGTGAGCATCGGGTCCCGGACCCAGGCGTTCCTCTCGCAGCATCGCGAGCAGTGATCCAGGCACAAAGGCCTTAGGCCTGAGTGTCCGCACTGAGCTTTCAGAGGTACACCCAGCGTGCCCCATGGGGCACGACCCGGTCACTCGCAAGTTCCATTTCGCCTGTGACGCACCAGCTGATCTCGTGGCTGTCAGGCCTGACACTGAGGCGTGTGCACTTGCCACGCAGAGTTCCCCCTCTATGGCGCCTGACCCGGGCACATTGAGGGAGGCTTTCTCATCACAGAATGCGGATGCCTGGCGAGCTGCTTGCGAGGATGAGCTTCGCGCTATCCGAGAGCACAGAGTCTACGAGCTGATCGACCTTCCCCCTAGGAGGAAGGCGATTCAGGTCAAGTGGGTCTTTCGCAAGAAGGTGAAGCCGGATGGCTCACTGGAACGCTACAAGGCCCGCTTGGTCGTCAAGGGGTACTCTCAGATTGAGGGAGTTGATTACACTGACACATTTGCCCCTGTCGGCCGCATGACCTCAACTCGAGCTCTGTTCGGTGTAGTGGCTCAGCATGACTGGGAACTGCACCAGATGGATGTGAACAACGCGTTCCTCCATTGCTCTCTGGATGAGGAGATCTACGTGGCTCAGCCACTAGGCTTTGAGGACGGTGACAAGGTCTGGCGCTTGCGCAAGTCCTTGTACGACCTCAAGCAGTCTCCACGGTGTTGGAACCGGGAGATCACTGGCACCTTGACTCACGCAGGATACGTACAGAGCGAGGCAAACCCCTCGCTCTTCATCCTACCGACACTCGAGCGGTTCCCCCCCATCCTAGTCTATGTTGATGGCCTTCTGATTGCGTCTTCGTCCCTGGAGGCCATGAAGGAGGCCAAGGCTGTCCTGCAAACTGCCTACAGGATGAAGGACCTCGGTCATGCATCGGTGTCTCTTGGTATGGAGATCGTGCGAGATCGCAGACATCAGACACTGTTGCTGCATCAGGCCCGATACGCACGAGTCGTGGGGGAGAGTTTCAGCGATCTCCTTCGTGCAGTGACCACCGCTTCCACACCCCTCACACCTGATGGGCAGGATGCCCTGAAGGTGGATGACCCTACACAGCAGGGGGAGACAGTGGACGTGACCTTGTACCTCCGTCTCATCGGATCTCTGATGTACCTGGCCACTACCACGCGTCCTGACATCGCGTTCGCCGTCAACCTCCTCGCTCAGTTATTGCAGGCTCCACGTGCGAGATCTCTTCACGCGACTGTGCGAGTGGTACGGTACGTGGTCTCCACGCCGTATCTTGGACTCTGCTTTCGTCGGCAGTGTTCGGTGGTCCTTGACGGCTACACTGACAGTGACTGGGCTTGGAGCCCTGATGGGCGCAGTCGTACTGGCTACGTGTTTCTGCTCGGTGGTACCGCTTTGTCTTGGCGAAGCGGGAAGCAGGGGTGCATTGCACGTAGCTTGTCGGAGGCAGAGTATGTGGCTTTGGGCACATGGGCTGCTGAGGCAGTATGGCTGCAGCGCTTGTTTCTTGAGCTTGGGCAGTTAGTACCCGCCATTGTGCTGCGTTGGGACAACCAGAGTGCTCTCGCCATTGCAGAGAACTCTGGTGTTTTTCATGCTCGCACAAAGCACATTGCGGTTGAGCATCACTTTGTTCGTGATCTGGTGGAGCGACGCGTGATCTCCATCATGTGGGTTGGCACTGACTTGCAGCGTGCTGATTTCTTGACGAAGGCACTTGCCCACGGAAAGTTCCTGGTGGCCATTCGTTCTGTTGGGCTTCGCCCCGTGCGTGAGAGTGGTTGAGTGTGGGATGTGCGTCTGCGTCTCATCTGTCTGTGTCACCCACTATTGTGGTTGTACCAGTGCTGCACGCGTATGGACATGCGTACCATCGGGTCATGGGGGAGTGTTGTGCTTTGTGCCGTTCCTGTACAGTTTACTGTGACCACTCGGCCGTGTCCATACTTGTGCAAATCCGTGAGGTAGGCGACCCTGGTGACACCTTCGCGACGACAGGCGGCGGACTACCAGCTTGGAGCTGATCGACCACTGTTCCAGAGCCCCAGATGCCACCGGGACTCTTTGCTGTGTTTTCTACATCTTGCAGGCGTTTTTCGGCGGACTGGCCATGAGGCCTATTTGCATGTTTTTACATTGTATGTCCTCTGTCTGTCGATGGATGCATGCATGTGACCAGTCGTAGCGTCCGTCTTTTGATTCTGCATGTCTAGGTTCAGACGACGTAGCATTCGGACATGTGTGCGCAGAGTTACGGCCAAAACAGTTGTTTTGGGCTGGTTTTAGGACAGCTTTTGGACTGTCGCGTGCGACACCCGCCGTGCGCCGCGGCAGGTATTTATGCCATGGACCTGTCATTTGTCATTTCTCTCTGCATATGCTATATTGAAGCATTCTGACACTGTGCCTTGTGTCTCCTAGCCAAACCCTTGCCGTTGTGTGTACAACCTGTGACTGTCGTCACCGTGTGATCAGGCACTGATGCCCGGTCAGCGGCTGTGTTGCTAGGAAGCTTCTACGCAATTTCTCTACATGTACCCTTAATGTTATCAAGGAAATGAATGATCATGCTCACATTCCTTATTTCAAAGGTTTTGGCTAATGTAATAACTCTTTTCTTCGCATACGTTGGTTCCATTTAAACTCTAGAACAGAATTTTCAAGATGTAGGCTAAGTTTAGACAAAAGTCCCTCTCGCATGGCCTGAATAGCCATGTCAAAAGTTTAATGAATCTAGCCAATTTTTTTTGTCAAATTTAAAGCCAAATGTGCAACCACTACGCCAGCTCACCACTTGTACCCACATTTATTTCTTTTTCACCCTTTGGTACTAGTTGATATAGATAAGGAAGTTGAACCCACATAGATTGGTAAGCAAAACAAGTGTGGAGCCCCCATATCCCAAATCCGAATGATGTTAAGTTTTTTAAGGAGAATTTCTTCAACTTTTCCACACTTCTTCATGCCCTCCCTATGAACTAATTGTTTGCAAGTTTTACAAGAAATGGCCATGAGCAATGTGGAGTCTTGCACTAACCTGTCGTATACATGTCCATAGCCCAACACATTCAGTAAGAAAAGTCTCTCTCAATCTTAGGCTGGTCGTTTGTGAGAAGATGTGTGGAAGCTTCCTAGCGACACAGCCGCTGACTAGGCTTCAGTGCCTGGTCTGTCGGTGACGACAGTCACAAGTTGTGCACACAACGGCAAGGGTCTGGCTAGGAGACACAAGGCAAAGTGTCAGAATCCTTCAATAGCATTTGCAGAGAGAGATGAAAAATGACAAGTCCATGGCATAAGTACCTGCCGCGGCGCACAGCGGGTGTCGCACGCGACAGTTCAAGATCTGTCCTAAAACGGGCCCAAAACCACTGTTTTGGCCGTAACTCTGCGCAGAAATGTGAGAACGCTACGCCGTCTGAACCTAGACGTGTAGGATCAAAAGCCGGTCGCTATGACTTGTCACATGCATGCATCCAACATCAAATGGTGGACACACAATGCAAAAACATGCAAATCGGGCCCACGGCCCGTCCACCGATAAACTCTTGCGTGCTACAGAAAAACTATAGGAGGTCCCGCATCACGGATTTGCACAAGTATGGACACGACAGAGTGGTCACAGTAAACCATACAGGTAGAGAGGAACGTCAGAAATCACAACACTCCCCCATGACCCGATGGTACACATGTCCATACACATGCAGGACTGAGACGAGTAGTACGAGTGCAAAGATAAACGTGACACGTACACAGACAGACCCCACACTCAACCTCTCTCAGGCAAGGGGCAAAGTCCAACAGAACTAATGGCAAACAGGAACTTTCCGCGTGCTACTGCCTTCGTCAAGAAGTCAGCACGCTACATGTCAGTGCCATACCGCCTCAGCAGCCCCTGCACCCTGAGCAACGTACTCTGCCTCCGATGAGCTACGTGCAATGCAACCCTTTTTACCGCTACGCCAGGACACAGCGGTCCCACCGAGCAGGAACACATAACCGGTGCGACTGAGACCATCTGGGCTCCAAGCCCAGACGCTGCCGGTGTAGCCTTGAAGGACCACCAAACACTGCCGGCAAAAGCAGAGTCTGAGGTACGGTGTGGAGACCATGTACCACACCACTCGAACAGCCACGTGAAGGGCTCTAACACGTGGAGCCTGTGAAAGTTGGGCAAGGAGGTTGACGGCAAGTGCTCTCTCAGGACGTGTGGTAGTGGCCAGGTACATCAGAGATCCGATGAGATGGGGGTACAGGGTCACATCCACTGTCTCCCCCTACTGTGTGGGATCGTTCACTTTCAGGGCATCCTGCCCGTCAGGCGTGAGAGGTGTGGAAGCCGTGGGCACTGCGCTGAGGAGGTCGCTGAAGCGCTCCCCCACAACACATGCGTATCGAGCCTAATGCAATAGTAGAGTACGACGTCTGCGGTCTGGCACGATCTCCATGCCAAGAAACACCACTGCTGGACCAAGGTCCTTCATCCTTTAGGCAGTCTAGAGGACAGCCTTGGCCTCCTTCACGACCTCTAGTGAAGGAGACGCGAACACAAGGTTGTCGACATAGACCAGGATGACGGTGAATCGCTCGGGCGTCCGTCGGATGAAGAGAGAGGGATCTTCCTCGCTTAACACATATCTCGCACAAGTCAGCGTGCCAGTGATCTCCTAGTTCCAAGACCGAGGAGACTGCTTGAGGCAGTACAAGGACTTGCGTAAGCGCCAGATCTGTCACCGTCCTCAAAGCCGGGTGGCTGAGCCACATAAATCTCCTCATCCAGAGAGCCATGGAGGAACGCATTGTTCACATCCATCTAGTGTAGTTCCCAGTCATGCTGAGCCACTACACCAAACAGAGCTCGAGCTAAGGTCATGTGGCCGACAGGGGGAAAGGTGTTAGTGTAGTCGATGCCCTCAATCTGAGATACCCCTTGATGACCAAGGGAGCCTTGTGGCGTTCTTGTGACCCATCCGGCTTTTCTTTCTTGCGAAAGACCCACTTGAATTGAATAGCTTTCCTCCCAGGTGGAAGGTTGACTAGCCCGTAAACTCCGTACTCTCGGATGTCACGAAGCTCATCCTCGCTCGCAACACGCCAAGCATCAGCATCCTGTCATGAGAGAGCTTCCCTCAGTGTGCCCGGGTGAAGCGCCATAGAGAGAGAGAGCTCTGCGTGGCAAGAGCGCACGCCTTAGTGCTAGGTGTGACGACCACAAGATCGGCTGGTATATCACAAGCGATATGAAACTCGAGAGTGACGAGATCGTGCCCTACGGGACACGCTGGATGTACCTCTGTGTGCTCAATTCGGACACTTTGACCTAGGGCCTTTGTGCCGGGATCACCACTCACGATGCTGCGGGCGGAGCACCTGGGTACGGGACCAGACACTCGCTGAGCTCTAGAGTCCAATGGTCAAGGACGACCGCCAGGCTCACAGGAGTAACCCGGGCTCGAGGGGCAGAGCTCAGGCTCAGGAATGGGCACAATCGCAGTTGGGGAGGGCTGAGGCAAGGGAGCTGGTGATGCCGTACGAGGAGATGCGGGTGTGGGAGACATGGGGCTCAGTATGACAATAGGAGCATGTGAGGCACGTCCACTCACAGAGGCAAGAATGCCGGCGGACACAGGTACGGTCACCGGAGTATCCACAGTTACACAATCATGGGTACTTGTGGGCTGCGAGGGGACAGGGGTAGGAGCCAGCGGTGATGGAGAGATCTCTGGATCGACTGCGATGATCTCCGGGTCATCAAGAGCCGGAGAAGTGGAGGGAGCTCGAACGGACACATCAGTCTGGACAGTGATGCTCGCAGGCACAGACTCCCCCATCCGTCGAAAAACCTCACATGAAGGAACGTGTGTGACGGACAGTGACGTGATCGAAGTCAGATCACGGTAGGTGAGGAACTCAAAGAAGAGTGCGTCGCGTGACTCAACAATGGGACGACGAGCAGGGTCCCGAACAAGCCAGGCCTTCGACCGCGGGGAGATGCCGACGAAGGCACACAAGCGACGCTCCAGTGACACCTTGGACCCCTGTTGGTCCTCGGTGTACCACACAGAAGCCAAGGATCCCCAGACACAAGCGAGGCGCAGGTTAGCATGGCGGCCGAACCAGAGCTCATACTGTGTGACGTTTTCGGAAGAGGACCGTGCGGGAGGCGGTTCCAGACCCAAGTCATGTAGGCGAAGCCTTCAAAAGCGAAGGACTCTGGAAGACCGCACTGAGACTGCATAGCGCAAACCGCATCCTCCATGGTGCGGTTCCAGCGCTCACAAACACCGTTCTGCTGAGGAGTAGCAGAAGCGTAGACCTAGTGAAAAATCTTGTGCTTGGTGAAGAAGCTATCCATCTCGCCAAGAAACTCGCCTTCGCGATCCGAGCGAAAGGTGTGCCGCGTGTAGCGGGACTGACGCTCAGCAATCACTAGCCAGAGGCAAACCACAAGAGTGGTGTCACTCTTCTGGCACAGGCTATAGACCCACCGCATCCAGGTGAAGTCATCAGTCAGGGTCAGTACATATCGACCACGATCACATAGAGACTTTACAGGAAGGGGACCAAGAAGGTCCGAATGGACTAACTCGAGAGGGCGAAGTGCGCGTGAACGGGAGTCAGGGTAGGTGCAACGATGCATCTTACCCCGAGCGCAAAAGAGACATTCAGTTTTGGGCGGCTTCTCAAAAGAAGCCACATCAAGACCGAGGGCAGGCTGTGTCGGAATGAGCTTTGACACAGTGTCGGAGCCTACATGACACAGGCGGCGATGAAGCAATTGTTGGTGCTCAGGAGACAGAACACCAGTGACAAAAACACGAGCGGAAAGGGAGGGGGAGCAAGGAGTAGAAGTCTGAGAGATACGATACAGGTCATCCATAACAGAGGCACGAAGAACAATGCTACGAGTGTCAATAGAACTCACAGTCGCGGACTTTGTAGTGTGCTCCACGGAGAGTCCCATCACTGTGCAAGCACGTACAGAAAGCAAACTGAGCTCAAGGTCAAGCACAAACAGCACCTCGAAAAGATACAGGGGGCCACACGAACCATCGAAACATTCAATCCCAACACCCTAGACTGGCAAGGACTGACTAGAGCCTGCGCGGACAGAACGAACAGACGTAACAGGGCCGAGAACAACAAAATCATTATGACGACAGGTCATTTGATGAGTGGCACTGGAATCGATGATCCAAGTGCCACTGGACTCACGACTAGAGGACGTCTGTGAGATTGGGTGCTCTCCGGAGATTTTGCCTTGGTGTGTCGAGAGCAGATTCGTAGCGAAAAGATAGACTTGGAGAAGTCTGGAAGCCACAGCTGGAAAATACAGGTTAATGAGATTGAACTGAGTACAGGGTATTTATACTGTCCGGCCGGCTAGTCCTGGCCCTAGCCTGCTCCTCTCCTAGTTTGCTACAACAAGTTACTTGCTCCTCAAACTGGTGCCCTACTTGCACCTAACGCTTAGTGCGAGAAGTGCCTGGCAGTCGATCGTCTGGATCGATGGTCCATCTTGACGCGCGGCAAGCCGCCGCGTTAGCTTGACGCCTCTCGGCGGTGGGTGCGGTCGCCGTGTTGCGCACGCCACCGGGAGTGCTGCGACCATCGCGCGGTCGCAACCACCATGTTTGCTGCCGTCATTGACCGCATCTGTTGCCGGGAGCTCCCGGCGGCGCGCTCCCCTTGGCAAATAGCATATCCGTTACGCTACTCGCCGAGGGGGCGAAAGCCACCCTCGCGTGGCAGTTACGGAATGTCGTGAGGGGATTCGCACGAAACAGTCCCCTAGCGCCGGCATGAATCCCATGCTGGTGCTCGCTCGCGCGCTCGCTCCCCCTCCTCCTCCTTGTATCCGCGATCGAGCGGAGGTGAGATCAACCGCGAGCAGGATTTCCGAAAAACGGAAAAAGGTCCACGTGCCCCCAAAATTTGGACGTGGCCCAATGTATGCCACAGAAAGAGGGGCACTTTGTTACATTCACCCCCCGTCGGAGGCGCGACGTCCCGGCGTGCCTGAGGTACTCCTGGAGAACAGTGTTGGTACCCCCAACGTGGATGTTGGCCTCTGGCTCCCAAGAGTTGTGCTCCGCCGGGTACCCCTTCCACTGCACCAGAAACTCATGCCGTTTTCCCCTCTGGCGGTCCGCCAGAATCTTCTCCACCTCAAACTCCTCCCTTCCTTCGACCTGGACAGTAGGAGGTGGAGCTGTCCCATGACCCTGGAAAAATGTGTTGGGATTGCGGTAGGCACGAAGCAGGGATATGTGGATTACCGGATGGATGGTGTAGTGAGTTGGCAGCTCCCTCTTGTATGAAACGGCCGACCGCTTCTCCTGAATGCGGAACGGACCCACTCATCGCGGTTTCAGCTTAGGACTCCCGACTCCCATCAGCTGGAGGTTAGCCGAGTTCAGCATCACCTGATCTCCCACCTGGAACTCCTCCGCAGAGTGATGCTTATCAGCCTGCCGCTTCTGCTGCTTTTGTGCCTTCAATAGCCGTTGCCGCACCACGTCCCAAGTGGTGGCAAACCCTTCAGCAATCTGCTGCACAGCCGGAAGAGATGTTGCTGAAGCAAGAGCGGCTGGGCTCAGTGGCTGGTGGCCATAGACCACCTCAAACGGTAACTTTCTTGTTGATGCTGACACCGTTGAGTTGTAAGCAAACTCTCCCACTCCGAGCTTCTCCTCCCAACCCTCTCCATCCGGTGGGACCATGCTCTGTAGCAGCTGCTCCAATGTCTGGTTCGTGCGCTACGTATGCCCATCGCTCTGTGGGTGGTATGCTGTGGTCAATCGCACCCGTGTGCCCAGCTTCTCCATGAAACCTCTCCAGAATCGCAAATTGAAGCGTGGATCGCGATCTGAGACCACTGACTACGGCACTCCATACAGCTTGATGACATGACTGAGGAGGAGTTGAGCTATCCCGGCAGCTGTGATGCTCTCAGGACATGCGATGAAATGTGCCATCTTGGAAAACCGATCCACAACCACCAACACCATGTTGTTGCCTTGCTGCGTCACATGCAACCCGCCAATGAAGTCGAGCGAGATGTCTGTCCATGGCCTCTCTGGGACAGGTAATGGTTGCAGCTCCCCTGGTGGCTTGGTCCTCCGTGCCTTGATACGTTGGCACACATCGCAGCTGCTCACAAACCTCTTGTAGTCAGTTGCCATTGACGACCTCAAGTATTGGCGCGCCAAGGCTTTGAGCGTCTTGTCGAAGCCAAAGTGACCCGAGTAATGGGTCTCATACACCTCCTCCAGCAACAACTGCTTCAATGGCGCATAGTCCGACACGACAATCATTCGCTCCTGCCCCCTTCGCCAATATACTCCATCCCACGTTGCGTCTTTCACCGCACCACTTGTGAACTCACTGTCCACGCCATAGCCGTGCTTGAACAGGCTATGCATGACTGGAGATCCCATCAGCACTGAGATGGCATTAAGGCTCAAATCAGGCCTCCGCGACAGAGGATCTGCCGGGTTCACCTTCCCATGCTTGTACTGGATCTCATAGTCAAAACTGCCTTCCAAGAACTCCATCCAACGAGTCTATCGGCGACTGAGATTTGGCTGCGTCTTCAAGTACTTCAGGGCATAGTGATCCGTGAAGACCACGCAGCGTCGTGACTCGAGGTAACACCTCAAGTACTTGAACGCATGGATCACCACCAGCATCTCCTTCTCATGGATTGCGTAGTTCAGCTCCGCCCCTCGCAACTTGCGAGACGCATACACAATCTGCTGCGGCCCCTTTCCGTGATCCTGCATCAGCACCGTCCCAATGGCATAGTCACTTGCGTCCGTCGCCATGACGTACTCTTTGGATGAATTCGGATGCACCAGAACCGGAGCGTTCCTTGCAACCTTGAGCTCCTCGAAGCTCTTCTGCTCCTGATCGCCCCATTCCCACTGGTCATCCTTCCTCAGCAGCTGAGTCAGCGACGCACCCTTCTCTGCGTACCCTCGGATGAATTTCCGGTAGTAGTTGACAAACCCTAGGAAGACCTGGATGTCACAAACGCACTTTGGTGTCGGCCACTGCTTCACTGCTTCCACATTCTTTGGGTCCATGCGGAGGCCCTTGCCGCTCACGATGTACCCAAGGAACTCCACCTCTCGCTTCTCGAACTCACACTTGGAGAGCTTCGCAAACAGCTTCTCTTTCCGATCAATGTCCAACACCTGCCGAAGATGTTGCTCATGCTCTTCGCGAGTTCGGGAGTAGATGAGGATGTCATCGAGGAACACCACCAAAAACTGGTCCAAGTGAGGGTGGAAGATCCTGTTCATGAGGCTCATGAACATTGCAGGAGTATTGGTCAACCCAAACGGCATCACGAGGTACTTGAAATGGCCGTACCGCGTCCAAAACGCCGTCTTCTCCACATCCTGCTCTGCAATCCGGATCTGATGGTACCCCGAGCGCAAGTCAATCTTGCTGAAGAACTGCGCTCCCCTCAGTTGGTGAAACAACTCCTCGACCCTTGGCAGCAGGTACCGGTTCTTGATCGTTACGTTGTTCAGTGCGCGATAGTCCACGCACATCTGCAGCTCCCTTGTCTTTTTCTTCACAAAGAGGACAGGTGTAGTGTAGGGTGACACCGACGGTCTGATGAACCCTTGCTCCGTCAGCTCCTCCAACTACTTCTTCAACTCACCCAGCTCGTTATCGCTCATGCGATAAGCAGCCCGCACCGTTGGAGTTGCCCCCGGAACCAGATCAATCTTATGGGCGATGTCCCGCTTTGGTGGTAAACCCTTTGGAAGCTAAGTAGGAAACACATCACCCTAACCGTCTAACACTCCCTTGATGCCTTTTGACAGCTCTGCAGCAGGTGCTTTCTGCTGCTCGCCCTTTTGTTGCTTCGCCTCTGCTGCCAGCACTTCCACCTCTTTAGCTCCTGCCTATTGTCGCACCCATACAAGGTACACTTGGTCCCCCTTGCGCTGACAGCGCTTAAGCTGTACGTAACTGAACTGCGGCACCTTTCCTGCCTTGGAGTCTTCCTCTGCCCACAACGGCAAAACGATCCGCTCCCCGCATTTCTTCACTTTCACCTCACTGCACATCCAATCCACAGCAGGATTCCACCGGTGCAGCCAGTCAAGTGCCAAAATGGCGTCGTAGGTGTCCACCGGGCATGTGTGAAAGTTCACAACGCACGACAGCTTGCCTAGACGAATCCTCACAGGCTTCAGTGGCGATCCGCACTCCAACTCCCCTTGCACCAACTGGGCCGTAGTTGGCTTTCCAGGTAGCCGTACAAGCCCCAACCTCTTTGCAAGCTCGTCACTGAAGAATGAGTGTGACGCGCCGCAATCCAGTAATGCTTTGATCTGCCGGCAAGTTTGGCGCCCCTCGCCGTCCGCAGAAACAGCCGATAGAATTTCGGCTTCTCGGAGGATTCCCGGAACGCTCCCACTTCCTTCGCTCCACAGCAATACACTTGGCAACTCCCTAGTTGTTGAAGGACTTTCGGGGCTGGTGTCCGCTGATGGGGACGAAGTTTTCCCAGCAGTTGGCCTCCCGCCACTCACTACTGGTTGCCATTTCCCTGCTGCTTCTTTGTGCAGTCCTTCTTGTGGTGCCCAGGCTTCCCGCAGATCCAACAATTCCCACTACGTGGCTTGCTCTGCTGTTGGCCTCCTTGCACTGCGTCAATCTCCATGGGGTAGGTTTGTTGATACTGTGTTCAACACTGGAAATCTTCCTGTTTCTCACGGAAACCCCGTTGATGATAGCGTAGCGCATTAACGCGCTCAGTAGTGGCCACCATCGCCTGGAACTCCGTGATTCCACTGAGTGCCAGCGTGCGCTGAATCTCTACCTTCAAGCCGTCATGGTGTTTTTCTGCCATCTCCGGCTCGCTCATGTTGTCGTTCTCCGAGCACAACGCCAAGAATTGGCGTGTGTACTCTTGCACCGAGCCGATCTGCTTCAGCTACTTTAACTTGTTGCATGCGACCATGGAGGCGTTCACGAGATCGAACCAATCTCTGATGGCTTGCTCAAATTGCTCCCATGTCGTCGGCACGCACGCTTCAGCTTGCCCCACGCCTGGCAGCCACAACACGACATGTTGCACAGCTGCGTTCCCACCTCCACCTCGAGTGGCCAGCATATTCAGTTGCCTCCACCATTCCAATGCTGCTCCGCGTAGCAGTGTCACCGCGAATGACACACGCACAGCATCATCCTCTGGAGGGTGACCCAGAGCCCCAAAATAGCTGTTCATCACGAACAACCAGGTCCGAACGCTCGCTCCCTTGACAGAGGGATTGAACGCTTCCGGAGCCTTTGGCTTTGGTCTCGGCGGACTCCTTGACCGGGCCGCCCGGACCTGTCCAACGCCAGTCCCATCCCGCAGGTCAGCCATCTGCCAATTGAGCCGCTCGTTCTCCAACTTGAGGGCTCCCAGCTGCTCTACAATCTGCTGCAGGGCCTGCTCCATGGCTCAAGATGAATTTTAGCCAGTGGAGATCCTTCGGAAAAAAATTGGCAGTGTTTCGGCAGCAATCGAAAAAAATCGTCAGTAATTCGGCAGTCCGGGATGAGAATCTGACGTCTTCGAAGTGCGTGGGAGTCACCTGTCGTCTCCCGGGCGTGCACGGTAGGCCGTGTGGACGCTCTGGAAATGTATAAAATTTTCCAGAGGTTGGTTCTTGCATTGGTTTCGAAGTATGGTCCACCTATCTCCCTCTCGATTAGCCTCGACGTTCTCCGGCGTAGTCTGTGCCTTCGCTCCTTGAAGTTTCGCGAGCTCTGGCAGCCCTTCCGCCCAACGCGTGGCTCTGGCTCTGATACTAGATGTGAGAGTGGGTGCTCTCTGGAGATTTAGCCTTGGTGTGTGGAGAGCACAGTCATAGCGGAAAGATAGACTTGGAGAAGTCTGGAAGCCAGAGCTGAAAAATACAGGTTAATGAGATTGAACTGAGTATAGGGTATCTATACTGTCCGGCCGGCTAGTCCTGGCCCTAGCCTGCTCCTCTCCTAGCTTTCTACAACAAGCTACTTTCTCCTCAAACTGGTTCCCTACTTGCACCTAACGCTTAGTGCGAGAAGTGCCTGGCAGTCGATCGTCTGGATCGTCGGTCCATCTTGTCGCGCGGCGAGCCGCTGCGTTAGCTTGACGCCTCTCGGCGGTGGGTGCAGTCGCCGTGTTGCGCAAGCCACCGGGAGTTCTGCGATCGTCGCGCGGTTGCAGCCACTGTATTTGCTGCCGCCGTTGACCGCGTCTGTTGCCGGGAGCTCCAGGCGGTGCGCTCCCCTCGGCGGATAGCATATCTGTTACGCTACTCGCCGAGGGGGCGAAAGCCACCCTCGCGTGGCCGTTATGGAACTCCGCGAGGGGGTTCGCATGAAACAGCCCCCTAGCGCCGGCGTGAACCCCACGCCGGCGCTCACTCGCGCGCTCACTCCCCCTCCTCCTCCTTGTATCCGCGGTCAAGCGGAGGTGAGATCGACCGCGAGCAGGATTTCCGAAAAACGGAAGAAGGTCCACGTGCCCCCAAAAGTTCGACGTGGCCCAATGTATGCCACAAAAAGGGGGGCACTTCGTTACAACGTCACTGTACAAGGAGAAATGGAACACTCGACCTCAGACGGATGCTGGGCAGCAAGTGGGGAGGAACAACGAAGGACACAAAGGTGAGACTCATGAATCCAATCCGTACAGTCAAGCCCATCATCATCACATGCCGATTGTGCCCCCCCACACGAGTCATTTTGAGCCACAAGAAAAGACAAACAGACAGTCTGTGAACCACCCAGCTGTGATAACACACTCGCACCTACCTAAAAGCGAAGCGCCAGAAGCTGTCGGAGCTCGC
>SZWC01003281.1:17183-31554 GCA_023375785.1 Penium margaritaceum | reverse complement strand
GTGAGCTGCTGCTGCGGGCTGCTGCTGCTGTTGCTGCGGGCTACTGCTGCTGTTGCTGCGGGCTGCTACTGCTGCTGCTACGGGCTGTTGCGAGCTGCTGCTTCTACCTGCTACTACTGCTGCACGCAGCTGCTGCTTGGTGCTACTGCCACTGCTTGCTGCTGTTGCCTACGGTTGCCGCTGCTGCAAGCTGCTAGTGCTGCGTGCTGGTGCAAGTAACAGCACCTGTGTGACGTTGCCGCGTGCGTTGTCGCCCGTAGGTGTTGGACGTGGCCCGCCGCTCACCTCCTCGCATTACGTGTGGGGGTCAGTGCTGCCAAAAAAAATTCGGCAGGATTTTCCCTGGCCCAGTGGGCGTGACAGGTCCATGGCAAAAGTACCTGCCGTGGCGCACGGCGGGTGTCGCACGCGGCAATACAAGATCTGTCCTAAAATGGGCCCAAAACCTCTGTTTTGGCCGTAACTCTGCGCAGACATGTCAGAACGCTACGCAGTCTGAACCTAGACGTGCAGGATCAAAAGCCAAACGCTATGATTGGTCACATGCATGCACGCGGCATCAAACGGTGGACACACAATGTGAAAACATGCAAACCAGGCCCACGGCCAGTCCACAGATAGACTCCTGCGTGCTGCAGGAAAAGTACAGGAGGTCCCGGGTAGCGTCCAGAGCTCTGGAACGGTCATCGGCAGCTCCAAGCTGGTAGTCCGCCACTAGTTGACGCACCGGTTGATATTGTACATACAGTTTACTGTGACCTCTCGGCTCATGTCCATTGCCTTGCAGATTCCTGATGAGGCGGAGAGCACGGAAGACTGGGGGAGCAGACGCAAGTCCTACATTTGCTGAGCAGCTGTAACCAGCCACCGGATACACGCTCTTCTATGCTACGCGTCCTTGCTCTACTCTGGGAGTGTTCACGTCTTGTGTCGAAATGATCCAGTCTCATGCTTGGTTGTGTGTGAACTTGAGTGACTCAGTGACCTGGTTTAGTCCTGCTTGTGAACGGTGGTTAGTTTAGACAAGCATAGTGTAGGCCTAAACTCAGGTTCTGGGTTTGCGTGTCGTGTGCGGTGTTTGCTCATGAGGTATGGAGCGAGTGCCGGTGAGCTCCCTCTCGCCGGCTGACAGGTGGACTCGGATAGCGAGGTCCACCCCGTAGAGAAACAACACCCTCCCACGTTGTCTAACACTAACTTGACGCACACACCTCCATTCAACCTACCGTTTGTTCCAACCAGACCGCGTTGTCACGAACTACGCAGGGGTGTAAGGGAAGGGGTGTTTTGTGTGTCTGTTTTGGTATCAGAGCGAGACGAGCAAAATCTCGTCGCGTAGCGGAAGAGAAACGCTATGCGGTCCTGGGAGGGCCCGCTGAACAGCAGCCGCGTTGACTGCGGAGCTGAACAGCGCCTGCGCGGAGCAGAAGCAGCAGCAGCAGCAGCCGCGCGAAGGCAGCACCCGCAGTGGTGACTGCTCGCAGCAGCGACGGCAGCGGCTGTGCAACGCAACGGCAGGCGGCAGCGGCCGCCTGCGGATGCAGCAGCGAGCATCAGCCGCAGTGATGGCCGAGCAGCCACAGTGCCAGCTGCGACTGTGCGGATCAGCTGCTGCAACTTCCGTGTTGTGCCGTAGCAAGGAGCAGCAGCAGCAGCCGCGCGAAGGCAGCACCCGCAGTGGTGACTGCTCGCAGCAGCGACGGCAGCGGCTGTGCAACGCAACGGCAGGCGGCAGCGGCCGCCTGCGGATGCAGCAGCGAGCATCAGCCGCAGTGATGGCCGAGCAGCCACAGTGCCAGCTGCGACTGTGCGGATCAGCTGCTGCAACTTCCGTGTTGTGCCGTAGCAAGGAGCAGCAGCAGTCAGCGACTGCGGCATTGCGCATAGTCGCAGCGGCAGCTGCGCAGCCGCACCAATAGCTGCAGCCGCACATAGCAGCAACCGCAGCAGGGGTGCCGTGCAGCAGTGAGCAGCAGTAGAAGCCGGCGGCTGCTACATTGCATAGTAGCCGCAGTAACGGCAGCTGCAGCGCCAGCCCTTGGTCCGTTCCTGTGGTGATGACGGCGGCACGCAGCAGCAGCAGCAGCAGCATTGACAACGGCAGCAGCAATGGCGATTTGCCGTCGGACCTGGTTTGGCATTCCCCTCCCCCTGCTGGCTGGGCTCCCCTCTAATCCTGGGCTGGGTGGGGTTGGTTCAGGTACACCCTTCGGACAGCTGCGGCCCCCTTCCAGATTTCCCACGCCCACTGGGGCGGGGGAAACACTGCCGAAATTTTTTCGGCAGCGTGGGGGGGGGTCCCATTGGCAATTTTTAGGCTGAAAAAGGCCTCTACCAGATTTCCCACGCCCACTGGGGCGGGGGAAACGCTGCCGAAACCTTTTCGGCAGCGTGGGGGGCTCCATCGGCGATTTCCAGGCTGAAAAATGCCTCGACACTGAATTCACGCCCACTGGGGCGGGGTAAACGCTGCCGATTTTTTTTTCAGCAGAGGCTCCCACCCAACGGCAGTGCCAGCGGCAGCAGTATACGCTTGCGACACTCCATTTGTCGGCATGCCCAAGGACCCGCCTGTCGGAGTTGGCAGCACCAGCTCCACTACGGATGTTGGTGTTGCCGCCTCCGGCGTGATAGGCGACACACCGGTCACAAAGCGGGACGAATCCCCGTCTAGCCCAAGCGCATTGGCATGTGGTTTGCGCGAGCTGCGAGAGCAGCAGGCTCAACAGGCTGAACAGACGGCCAAGCAGATGGCAGATCTGTTCAAGCTCTTTCGGGATGCAATTCCGCAACAGTAGCAGCCGCGACAGCAGCAGCCACAGCAGCAGCAGCAGCAGCCGCAACAGCAGCAGGAAGAACAGGAGCGTCAGCGGAAGCTCCTCCGCGATGCCGTGCGCAAGGGTAAAATGACGGTTGAGAGTGCGGTTGCAGCCGACGTTGACGCGGCGCTGGGAGCATTCGATGCTGAGCCGTCGGACAATCTTCCTGAGTCGGACTCCGACGCTAGTGACGAGGAAGGCATGCTACGCCTACGCCTCGCACAGTTGGAAAAGCTGCGTCAGACCCACTCGGCGTGCAAAACTGCACCGAGCGGTGCAGCAGGTCCTAGCAACACGCTCAGGACAACTACAGACCTGGCCTCTTTTGAGGATGAGATGCTCCGCCTGAGCTTGGGACTACGCGAAGACCCCTTGTCCCCGTCGCTCGAGCAAGTTGTCCCGACAGCTCTGCCAACGGCGAAGCCTCCAAAGTGGTTTGAGACAGATCCTCCCACCTACCGGCAAGAGGATAGCTACGCCATCTGGGAGCCGCGATTCCGCATGTGGGCAGTCAGTGAGGGGGTGTACCTGTACTACACCAGTCCGTACCAGACTACAGACCCTCAGCAGACGACGACCGCCGCACGCGCCGCCTATGGTCTCCTCAAGGCCGTCCCAGAGGAGTACACCCTCGACTTCGAACCTTTCCTCGGTGATCCCCGCACCGGCAGTGGAGCTGACCCGCGTGGCGCATGGAACATGGCAACCACACTTTTTTAAGGCACGACCATGGCAACCACATCCCGGCGTATCTCGGACTTCAACTCCTTGCGTCAGGGCACACATGAGACACCGGCCGACTACTGGCGGCGGGCGATGCAACTGTATAGGGCCCTTGGGACAAATGGGCCGGGTCAACTCATGGCGTTCAACACCATCCGGATTGGTGTTGGGCGCGAGTATGCAAAGACCTTCAACAACTTCAGCCTACAGAGTCTTCAGAAAATGGCTGACAGAGGCTTACTGTTGTCGTGGGCCACCAAGCACTTCCTCCACGTAGCAAGAGTGGGAGCAGCAAATGACGCCCGCCATGGTGCAACAGCTGCAGCCGTCACCGCAAGCCAGGTCGCACGCACCATTCCCCCCACCTCCTGTCAGTTTTTGCAGCCGACAGCGACAACTGCAGCTGCAACCGGTATAGTTGCGGCACATCAGGGGAAGAATGGACGGAACAACAGGCGGGGTGGCAAGGATGGCAAGGGACCGGATACTCCAAAGCCGACCCAGTGGCGACAGTGGGAGTGCTACAACTGTGGAGGAGCACACCGCTACACGGAGTGCAAGCTCCCCAAGAACTGGACAAAGATTGCGCAAGGGCTATAGAAGGCGTTTGAGTAGCGTGAACGAGCCTCTGCGCATTCTACTGTAGCGACTAATACGCCACCCACATCAGNTCGCCAGAGCGTGTGTCGGATGCCACCTGGATCCTAGATTTCGGTGCCACCCATCACATGACCTGTCGCCGCTGTGACTTTGTTGTGCTTGGTCCTGTTGGCTCTTTGCGGTCTGTGCGGACGGTTGCAGGGCATGAGGTGCCTGTCCAGGGTGAGGGTGTGGTGCAATTCCATGGGCCGTCAGGGCCATTTTACATCTCCAACGTGTTGTATGTGCCTGATCTAGAACTCAGCCTACTGTCTGGACGTGCGTGCACACGAATGGGTCTCAGTGTCACGTTCACTGGTGAGGATGCAACGGTTTCTGTTGGCACCACCGCTGAAGTAGTGCTACGTGGCAAGGCTGTTAGCGACTTGTACCATGTCTCTGACTGTCCCACGTCCTTCCCCACCTCCACTGCTGCTGCACGAGTGTTTGTGACAGGAACGCTATCACCTGAGCACCAACGCCTACTGCATAGACGGTTGTGTCATGTCCACCTCGATGCAGTCGATCGTCTGATTCGCACAAACCCGGCACTCGGTCTTGACGCNACAGGCGGGGTGGCAAGGATGGCAAGGGACCGGATACTCCAAAGCCGACCCAGTGGCGACAGTGGGAGTGCTACAACTGTGGAGGAGCACACCGCTACACGGAGTGCAAGCTCCCCAAGAACTGGACAAAGATTGCGCAAGGGCTATAGAAGGCGTTCGAGTAGCGTGAACGAGCCTCTGCGCATTCTACTGTAGCGACTAATACGCCACCCACATCAGCAGCAGATGTCGCCGCAGACGACGCCGGCAACCTGTCACGTTTGGAGCAGCAGCTCGCGACGCAGGCTCGCGACATCGCTGAACTCCGCCAGCTCCTGCGACTCACCACTCAGGGAGGTGCGAGTGCATTGAGTGAGCCGAGAGGTCTCTCTGTTGGGTCGGTAGAGTCTGTGCCGTGCTGTCGGGATGGGGACGGTGGTGCACAGTGCGCTGTTGAGTCTGGGGAATTATTTGTCGGACGTGATAGTGATGATCCGGCCGCTGTCTTCGTCGTTGTGTGCATGGGTCATGACAACCTGTCGTGGCTTGATGAGTCGCAAGCACGTGTCGCCATCGCAGCTTAGAAGTCCTCCGCTGAGCAACCCTTGCCCACTGCTTGTACTGTTGATAGCTGTTCTGTCACCTCGCCAGAGCGTGTGTCGGATGCCACCTGGATCCTAGATTTCGGTGCCACCCATCACATGACCTGTCGCCGCTGTGACTTTGTTGTGCTTGGTCCTGTTGGCTCTTTGCGGTCTGTGCGGACGGTTGCAGGGCATGAGGTGCCTGTCCAGGGTGAGGGTGTGGTGCAATTCCATGGGCCGTCAGGGCCGTTTTACATCTCCAACGTGTTGTATGTGCCTGATCTAGAACTCAGCCTACTGTCTGGACGTGCGTGCACACAAATGGGTCTCAGTGTCACGTTCACTGGTGAGGATGCAACGGTTTCTGTTGGCGCCACCGCTGAAGTAGTGCTACGTGGCAAGGCTGTTAGCGACTTGTACCATGTCTCTGACTGTCCCACGTCCTTCCCCACCTCCACTGCTGCTGCACGAGTGTTTGTGACAGGAACGCTATCACCTGAGCACCAACGCCTACTGCATAGACGGTTGTGTCATGTCCACCTCGATGCAGTCGATCGTCTGATTCGCACAAACCCGGCACTCGGTCTTGACGCCGCGTCCTTTGAGGCGCCGCCTAAGACCGACTGCCTGCAGTGTGCTCAGGGTAAAATGCATCGTGCCACGTACCCTCTCTCTGACTCACGGGCTCTAAAACCCCTCGAGTTAGTTCACTCTGATCTCCTGGGACCCCTTCCCGTGGAGTTCCAGGAGGACAGAGGTCGGTACGTCTTGACAATTACGGACGACTTCACGCGCATGCGCTGGATTTTCAGTCTGCGCCTGAAACGTGACGCTGCACTCGCTGTGCGTACGTGGCTTGTTATGGCCGAACGCCAGTGCGGCCATCGTCTCAAGAACTTCCGCTCTGATCGAGGCGGTGAGTTCATGGGGGACCTGGACCGGTACTTTGCCGAAGTGGGTGTGTTTCACAACCTCTCCGCGCCTGCCACACCCCAGCAGAATGGCGTGTCTGAGCGCTGGAACCGCACCATGGACGATGTTGTTCGCTCTATGCGGGTGGACAGCGACATGCCGGAAGCGTTCGCTTTCGAGGTCATGGCCTACATGACATGGGTCTGGAACCAGATCCCTCACGGCCCCCTCCCCAACACACACACCCCGTACCAACTCTGGAACGGGCGTCGTGCCGACCTTCGGCTCGCGCGTGTCTGGGGATCTCTTGCCTATGTCTGGTTTACGCCAAAACAACAGGGGTCCAAGTTCTCCCCCCGCGGTCGGATCTGCGTGTTTTTGGGCATGGCTTCATGCTCCAAGGCATGGCGCTTTTGGGACCCTAGTCGGCGGCGCATTGTCGAGTCTCAAGACGCGCTTTTCTTTGAGCGCCTCTCTTTTCGTGATCTGCCCGTCGGTGGGACCCCGCAGTCACATTCCCCTGGCTGTGGTGTGGTACCTCGCGTAGGGGGGGGTGGGCTGACCGATGTCGCTGCCCCGGTCACTGTTGGCTCTACTGGTCCGTCCCACCTGCCAGCTGGCTCGCCTGCGGTGTCCATCTCACCTGTGCGGCCCACATCGCCTATCCCGCCTGTGTCTCCTGTCGTCAGTCCCTCCTCCCTCAACGACGCCTGCGTCACCTGCTGAATCCTCCGTGCCGTCCGCATCATGCACACCTGTGTCACCAGCAATGGCCCCTGCATCGTCTGTGTCTTCACCACTTGCGTCGCCAGCGCGGCCGGTCAAACTCACCAGTGTCGTCACCCTCCTCAGTCTCCCCAGTCGACACACCGGTACCGCCTGACACGTCACAAGTCTTGTTGGTGCCTGATGCGTGTCCACCCCCCGTTCCAGTTCTATCGTCTCCAGAGCCCTACAGACAAGGTGAGGGTGGACGCCTTCGCCCACGTCCTACTCGGAGTGTACGTAGTGGAGACCCCAGCACCAGGGCCCTAGGCCTCTGCGCGCAGGGACTCACTGAAGTTCACCCTGGCTGTGATACAGGCCTCGCGCTCCTTGCTCACGAGCAACGACTTGCAGTTGACTCCGCAGAATCCACCGTCACTGTTGGCCCTCCGTCTGTGGCCTATGCCTTGGCCACGCAAAGTGGAGACACTATGGCCCCAGACCCCAGTGTGGTGGGAGTGGCACCAGGTCCCAGCACACTGCGTCAGGCCCTGGTCGGTCCCGATGCGGCCCTCTCGCGCGCAGCATGCGAGGTTGAGCTGGCAGCCATCGATGAACATGGGGTCTACGACCTTGTTGACTTGCCGCACGGACAAAAGGCTGTTCAGGCCAAGTGGGTCTTGCGGAAGAAGCTTAAGCCGGACAACATGGTCGAGCGCTACAAAGCGCAACCGACTGCGAAAGGATTCTCTCAGGTGGAGGGGATTGACTTCACCGACACCTTCGCACCAGTTGGACGCATGACCACGGCCTTAGGCCTTCTGTCCCAGGTAGCGCAGCACGACTGGGAACTCCACCAGATGGATGTCAACAACGCATTTCTGCATGGGAAGCTGGACGAAGAGATTTACATGGCCCAGCCCCCAGGGTTCGAGGATAACAATGGCCGGGTGTGGCGGCTGCGGAAGGCATTGTACGGCCTGAAGCAATCACCCAGGTGCTGGAACAAAGAGATCATCGGTACTCTCCTACGAGCCGGCTATGCCCAGAGTGCGGCAGACCCATCACTCTTTGTCTCCCAGACTCCTGCGCCACTCACGGCCATCCTGGTCTACGTTGATGACCTTCTAATCGCTTCGCCCGATCTGAAGGCTGTCAAAGCAGCTAAGGGAGTGTTGCAGTCGACATACAAAATGAAAGACCTGGGAGAGACTACGGTGTTTCTGGGCATGTAGATTGTGTGTGATCGTGCTCGGCGAACGCTTCTGGTCCATCAGTAGAGGTACGCCCTCACTCTAGGGGAGCGTTTCGCCGAGCTACTCAGCAGCGTACAAACGGCGTCGACCCCGATCACCCCTGACGGTCAGGACGCCCTGAAAGTCACCGATCCAGCAGACCTCGGGGAGCTAGTCGACGTGACCCTGTACTTGCGAGTCATTGGCTCGCTCATGTACCTGGCCACGACGACACGGCCGGACATAGCCTTCACTGTCAACCTACTCGCGCAGTTCTCACAGGCGCCACACAGGCGGGTCTTGGATGCTACCCTCCGGTGCGTTTGGTACGTCGTGTCTACCGTTCGGATCGGCCTTCACTACCGTGGGCAGGCCTCTGTGGTTCTCGACGGGTACAAAAACAGTGACTGGGCATGGAGCCCAGACGGCAAGAGTCGCACTAGCTACATTTTCCTCATTGGACGAACTGCCATCTCGTGGCGTAGCGGCAAGCAGGGCTGCATCGCTCACAGCACCGCCGAAGCAGAGTAGGTAGCTTTGGGTGATGGCGCGACCAAGAGTGTGTGGTTAGTGCGTCTGTTGCGTGAACTGCGTCAGTCCATGCCCCCCATTGTGGTTTGATGTGACAACGAAAGCGCAAAGGCCATCACGGAGAACTCCGGTGTGTTTCATGCACGCACGAAGCACATCAATTTCGAGTATTATTACATCCGAGATCTGGTGGATCGAGGTGAGATTCAGGTCGTGTGGGTCGGCACTGACTCGTAGCGGGCTGATTTTCTAACGAAGGCCATCAGCCGTACGAAACTTCTTGCGGCGGTATGTTCTGTGGGATTGCACCCTGCCTTACTGTGGATTAACCTCTGCTCTTGAGCTGTGTCTGTTGTCATTCACCATCGATGTGCTCGTGCTGTTGTTTACATCAGATCTGTTACGTCGATGTCTCTGTTCGCCGTGTGGTCATGAGGGAGTGATATTGTACATACAGTTTACTGTGACCTCTCGGCTCACATCCATTGCCTTGCAGATTCCTGATGAGGCGGAGAGCACGGAAGACTGGGGGAGTAGACGCAAGTCCGACAGTTGCTGAGCAGCTGTAACCAGCCACCGGATACACGCTCTTCTATGCTACGCGTCCTTGCTGTACTCTGGGAGTGTTCACGTCTTGTGTCAAAATGATCCAGTCTCATGCTTGGTTGTGTGTGAACTCGAGTGACTCAGTGACCTGGTTTAGTCCTCCTTGTGAACGGTGGTTAGTTTAGACAAGCATAGTGTAGGCCTAAACTCAGGTTCTGGGTTTGCGTGTCGTGTGCGGTGTTTGCTCATGAGGTATGGAGCGAGTGCCGGCGAGCTCCCTTTCGCCGGCTGACGGGTGGACTCGGATAGCGAGGTCCACCCCGTAGAGAAACAACACCCTCCCACGTTTTCTAACACTAACTTGACGCACACACCTCCATTCAACTTACCGTTTGTTCCAACCAGACCGCGTTTTCAGGAACTACGCAGGGTTGTAAGGGAAGGGGTGTTTTGTGTGTCTGTTTCCGGTACCACCGGGATCCGCTGTTGGTTTGTGTGGCTTCCACCCGTCACGACCGACATTGCTAGTCTACCGATATACCCATATTCGGGGTATATGGCAGAGGAGAGCGTGACGACACGACGAGCCTCCGGACTGCACCGAGACTTCTCTAGCACCTACGACAGCGCCGGCGAGACGCGGTCAATGCGTTCCGGCAACCATGTGGGCTTGTCAGGAGGTAGGAGAGTTTTCTCGGTGGGTTCAGACCCGCGCACCCGGTTGACTGTACCGGTGCGACGAGGAGACCCGATGGCTATTGTGGGGCTTCCGATGTTCGGAAAGCCGTCTGTGATGACTAGATGCTGATTCTGAGATTTTCTGGCACTGTTCCTATTTTCTCGGTGGTCGAGACCCGGGTACTCGGAGAGCTGTTCCGGTGCCTCGAGGAGACCACCGTTATTGTTATCATGGTGTACGCAGTGTGTTCTCCCCGCTGACCCGTTTCGGCTCAGCGAGGGTGACGGGGCCCGGTGCGGCTAGCTGCCGGCGCCCCTACTTAAGCCCGCTAGGGGCTCATTTGTAATCTCTCCTTGTTCTTTATATTCAGCGTTCCAGACTTAGCCAAATTCTTGCCGTCTTGCATCGCACTCACACACAGCGCTCATGTTCATTTTTGCATGGGCCTGCATGCCCTAAAAATCATTTCCAATTTGGTATCAGAGCACAGGGGGGCGTGTGAGCAGCAAAAGCAGCAGCAGTGGGCAGAACGCAAAGAGAATGCGCCACGTGGCGCCACGCCGGCAGCAGCGTGAGGGAGCGCGAAACGACTGCACGTGAACGCCACAGGGGCGGTGACCCAAGCAGAGCAGCACTAGCGACTGCGGCGGCAACACCATTTGCAGCAGTAGCACGCGTTGGCAGGAGCAGCGTGCACGAGCGGCAGTGACGCAGCAGCAGCTTGCAACAGTGGCAACAGGAAGCAGTAGCAGCGAGCAGAAGCAGCAGCGTGCAGCAGCAACCAGCTACACAGCAGTAGCAGCCGCAGCAGCAGCAGCAGCCGCAGCAGCAGTAGTCGTAGCAGCAGTAGCAGCAGTAGCAGCAGCAGCACCAGCAGCAGCAGCAGCGGCGGCAGCAGCAGCAGCAGTAGCAGTAGCAGGAGCGTGCAACAGCGTGCAGAGCAAAAGGAAAAAAAAAGGAAAAAAAATAGGAGGGCAGTAGCAGATCAGCAGCAGCAAGCAGCAGCAGCAGCTGCTGCGTAGAGCAGTAGCAGCAACAGCAGCAGCAGCAGCAGCAGCAACTGAAGCAGCAGCAGCAGCAGCATCCGCAGCAGCTGCACCTGCCGCTACAACTGCTGCTGCAGCTGCAGCTGCTGCTGCCACTGCGAGGAGGGCCTCGCAGCCCTCCTCTGAATGAGGGGGGGGCTCTGAGGGGGCCTGTCGACCCCGTTCGCCACCCCCCCCTCTCCCTCCTTTCTCCCCTTCTCAAGGGGGGCCCTCGGAGGGCCCTGCTGAGCCCCTCCGAGGGGCCCTTCGGAGGGGGCCCGTCAGCCTCGCGGGCCCCCTCGGCCCCGTCGGCCCCGTCGGCCCCGTCGGCCGACTGACGGAGGGGCCGGGTCAGAGGGGCGGACAGGACCCCCCCCCCTCTTGCTCCCTCCTCCCCCCCACACCCACTCGCTCACTCACTTGCTCAGCGAGCGAGCGAGCGAGCGTGCACGGGAGGGAGGGCCGGACAAGCCGGAAACCTCCCCCCCCCCCTGTCCNAAAAAAAGGGAGGGTGAGGGCGCGAAAGGAGAATATAACAAAAAAACGGGGGGGAGGAAAAGACGATTTCAACCAAACGTACGGGACCATCGAGTAGCCCGTCATCTCACCGACGGCTGCACTTGCAGCAACCACTGCAGCATCAGCGGCGGTTGCAGCAGCGCTTGCAGTTTCACCCTCTGCACCGGCAACGGATTGTGTTGTCGGCGGCGATTTCCGCTTCGAGACGTGTCGTGGACCGGCGTCTCCCTGGGGCCTGTGGATTGGTGCGCACACTTCACCCCGTAGGATCGCCGGCGGATTCGAGTCTTACCGTCTCCGAGGGCTGGGTCGTCTACCGCTTGGAGCAGCAGCCACACCTGCAGCCGCCACCCCTTCTTGTCTTGGAGCTGTCTTTGCTCCATTCATGGCAGCAGCATTGGTTGCCGCAGCTAGTCAGACTCTCGTCTTCGGGTGTGTTGTGGTAGTGTAGCTCATCCCGTCTGGTCACGTTTGCTGACCCGGACGCCGTGACCTCCAGGAGTGATAGTACCTGCGGACCTCATTCTCTCCCGTGGCTTGGTGTTTACCACCGAGAGTAGGTGCCCTCGGCACCTATCCATCGTCCAGCGCACGAGATGAGTGCGTGGACGTGTGAGCAGGCGCCCTGCGCATTCGCCTGCTACTACTGTAGTGATGGACGTCATGGTTGGCGTCGCTGTTGGACGCGCCCTCCCGGCTGGCATCCACCTTGGCTACAGCCTCGTCCGAGCCTGCGTCCTCCACAGCATACGGATCTGCCGGTGTTGGTAGATCCCCTAGCTGGACCTCTGGCGAGCATATTTGCCGAGATCCGCGGCCTACGGCCGACGGTGCAGCGGCTTTGTGACCTCGTTGTCACTGAGCGTGCTTCTGCTACTCGTTCGTCGACGGCCTCTTCGACCACATCTTCTCCACCATCTCCTCCTTCTTCATCCGATGGTGTCCCTTCACCTTCACCTGACAGCCAGTCCCAGGCTGACACCATCCTTTCGATCCTCCACTCTGCTGTGACCACGCCGCCACCCCGTGATGACTTGTCTTCCAGCAGTCGTTCCAGTCGAGTGACTCTACGACGTTGTCGTCAGCGCTCTGCACGGCGTGCTCACGCCGGTGTTGATACATCCTCCACCTCCTCGGCCTCCATTGTTGTACCTGTCGAGGGGGAGTGTGGTTACCACGCATTGCGCGATGCGACAGTAGCGACAGGATCCGCAGTTGGGTCGAGGGGGAGTGAGTCTGATCCCGACATGGAGGTCATGGTGCAGACTTGCGTATCATCGAGCTCGACTTCCACGTCCGCGCTGGATCCAGATCTTCTACAGCAGCAGCTTGCATCACGAGGTGTCCAGGCCCGGCGTCCCTGGGCGGTGCCACTCGCGGCTCCTACCGGTGGCGGCCCGGCGGTGGNCGAGCCTGCGTCCTCCACAGCATACGGATCTGCCGGTGTTGGTAGATCCCCTAGCTGGACCTCTGGCGAGCATATTTGCCGAGATCCGCGGCCTACGGCAGACGGTGCAGCGGCTTTGTGACCTCGTTGTCACTGAGCGTGCTTCTGCTACTCGTTCGTCGACGGCCTCTTCGACCACATCTTCTCCACCATCTCCTCCTTCTTCATCCGATGGTGTCCCTTCACCTTCACCTGATAGCCAGTCCCAGGCTGACACCATCCTTTCGATCCTCCACTCTGCTGTGACCACGCCGCCACCCCGTGATGACTTGTCTTCCAGCAGTCATTCCAGTCGAGTGACTCTACGACGTAGTCGTCAGCGCTCTGCACGGCGTGCTCACGCCGGTGTTGATACATCCTCCACCTCCTCGGCCTCCATTGCTGTACCTGTCGAGGGGGAGTGTGGTTACCACGCATTGCGCGATGCGACAGTAGCGACAGGATCCGCAGTTGGGTCGAGGGGGAGTGAGTCTGATCCCGACATGGAGGTCATGGTGTAGACTTGCGTATCATCGAGCTCGACTTCCACGTCCGCGCTGGATCCAGATCTTCTACAGCAGCAGCTTGCATCACGAGGTGTCCAGGCCCGGCGTCCCTGGGCGGTGCCACTCGCGGCTCCTACCGGTGGCGGCCCGGCGGTGGCACATGGGTCCGGTATGGATCGGGATGCATCTTTGGGAGTTTTGGCGGAGTTTGTACAGCAGGCTCACACGAGTCCGGCGGAGGTTCCAGTGCAGGAGATATGCGTGTCATCGAGGTTGACATCCACGCTGGGACAGGAGCCGGACATTTTGCAGCAGCCGGTTGCATCACGAGGAGTGCAGGTCTCATGTGCCTTGGCGGTGCCACTTGCGACTCCGACCGATAGCGACCTGGCGGTGGCACATGAGTCCCACGCGGATCGGGATACCCCACACGGATTTCCGGGGGCGTTGGCGCACGAGACTCATACTTGCCCGACAGTGGTCGCAGTACACGAGCAGAGTCGACCGGCTGGTCTGTTGGAGGTTGAGGCGTTCTTGAGAGCAGCAGTTCTCAGAGATGTCGCCGGGTCATATGCTGCAGCAGACATAGCAGGGTCCACCGCCTCATCTGCGCTACTTGTGGACCAGCTTCAGCGTGAGTTGTCATTCAGGTTCCCACAGCCTCCGGGTTCCCGTACACACGGAGCAGCGACATACATGCCGGAGTCAGATGATGGTCCTCACTCTATCATCGAGCAGGTGGCAGCGACCAGTCTTCCCGGTGAGACAATGCGTGAGCGCGAGCTGCGCTTGCTGGTCGCCTTGACGGGCATTGTCGAGCCGGAGCCCTGCACACCTGTTTCCACTACGGCGGCAGTTGACGACAGTGGTGCAGATCCCTACATGCAGATGGAGTCACCTCGTCAGCAGGAGCTGAGTTGTGCACCTTCGTGTTCACCTGCTAGTGACCTTGCTGATCACATGGATACTGAGAGTGG